>PVJL010007900.1:24214-72742 GCA_004026885.1 Lyroderma lyra | reverse complement strand
ACCAGACAAAACAGACTTTAAAACAAAGGCCATAACAAGAGACAAAGAAGGACCCGGTAATCCCACTTCTGGGTATTTATCCAAAGAAACCCAAAATGCTACTTCCAGGGAATGAGGGTGTCCATTTGTTCAGTGCAGCACTGTTCACAGTGGCCAGGATGTGAGGGCAGCCTGGGTGTCCATCGATGGAGGAGTGGGTAAAGAGGAGATGACATATACACGAAGGAATATCGCTCGGCCATGGAGGGGAATGGGGTCTGGCCACCTGCGGCAGGGATGGACCTGGAGGCTACCGTGCTGAGTGGAGTATGGCAGACCGAGAAAGGCAGATGCAGTGTGATTTCATTTATGTGTGGGATCTAAAGAACAAAACACACAAACAAACCAACAAAAAAATGGATTAACCACTTAGGCAGTTTCTTATAAACCTCAATATACACTTTACTATATGACCCACCAATTCCATTCCAAATATTTACTCAAGAGAACTGAAAATCTATGTTCCCACAAGGGCTGCAAATATATTTACAGGAGTGTATTCATAATAGCTAAAAACTGGGGAAGCAAACAAATGCCCCACCACAGGTAACTAGCAAGCACACACTGTCATGTTCCATCAAGAAACACTGCTCAGCAGTCAAAAGGAACGGACACAGGTGAGTCTTTAAAAGGTTTTTCTGAACAGAAGACATCAAAGTAAGATTTCACGTATATGGAATTCTAGCAAAGGCAAAACCAATCTAAGTGACAGCAAGCAGATCAGTGTCGTCCCGGGAGAGGGAGAGAGGGACTGGCCGCAGAGGCACGAGGGAACCTTCTGAGGGGACGGAAATGCTCTATCTTGAAGGTAGTGGTGATAGTTTCAAGGTATGTACATTTGTCAACACTCATCAAATCACGCACTTAAAAGCGTATGTTATATGTAGATGATACCTCAATGAATTAAATGTAAAAATACTGATATTTTAAAAATACTGATATCCCACAAATATTCTTTAACTGGTCTGAGATGTGTCCTTGGCATCAGGATTTCTGAAACATTTCCCAAGGATTCCAATGGACAGCCAATTTGAGAACCACTATTTCGGAGACTAAAAATAAATGACCTACTGTCCTGGGACACCAATGCAGGGCTACTGGCTCTCTTTGAGTGAGCCTAGGCTATTTCTGGAAGTCACAGGCCACCTACCGTTGTCACAGGCCACCACCAGTGTATCTGCAGCCCCTTTGGTTTACTGTTACTTAGCATGACACTCTCTGTGGAACCAACTCATGATGCAGATAGTGTCTTCAAAGACCCTTTGTCTGTCTAGCAAGGCACCCAAGTAATAGTCACTCACTCCTGGCTGAGGGTGGGCATGCAGGCAGTAGCACTGGGGCCCAGGTGTGGTACCAAATACACAGACCAACCCGCGGACATAGGGAGTGCATTCCAAGTAATGTACAGTGGGGGTCCCTCCTCCCTGACCTGGCAGCAGACAAAGGGAAAATGCCAGCCAGGAGAGACTAGGCTTCAGAGGGTGGTATTCAGGTCAAGTCTAAGGCCAACCTGGACTCCCCAGGCTGGTGTTCACATGAGTCAGTGGTCCATGCCTCACTTTGCCATCTCTGACATATATAGAAATGGCGGTACCAAGTTTTGGATATTTTGTTTATAACCTATCAGTGGCCTCTCTAAGGAGAAAGACTCTCTTCTCCTGGTGCTGGTCAAATAAAGAGTCTCAGGGTATAAGCCATGAAATTCAGAATGAACCCATTTTTCTCTGCTCTCTTCAGCATGATAATTGACACAGTCAGAGCTTGTCACCCACCCACCACTTTTTTTTTGGAACCACTCAAGGTTGCACAGGGCCACGTGACACAATTTAGCCCAGTGTCCCACCCTGCACCTCCAAAATGATATGCCCACTACTCAGGATGCCTGGGTTAGCATTGGCTTTCTAACGCCTGCTAAATAAAGGCAACACATTGGCCAAGCCAGACGCCGAGCTTCAGTTACAGCTGTGGAGTGAGTACTACGAAGAAAGCATGCTGAATTCAGGAGGGTGCCTGCCCTCAAGATACTCACTGTCTCAGAAGGGACCTGTGAGTAACAGACAAATCTTACGATGCCAGTAGGTGAGGTAACACCTGGGAAACGGAAGAACGCAGGCCTCGGGAGGCGTGCACCTCCACCACTGGGGCCTTCACATCCTTTGGTGAAGCCCTGTCTTGTAGCATAAAGCCCTGATTTATCCTACATGGGACCCAAGCAGTCCGTGGCCCCTAGGTGGCTGCTCCTCTGTTCAGCTACCCTAGACCACTCCCAGGCACCTGAAAATGGCACTCCCTCCCCTCCATGACTTTGCACATGCTTTTCCCTCCCCAAGTTGTTTCGTAATCCTTTCATTCCCAGAGATCATTGTAACCCAAGAGACAGGAAATGTCCACAAGGCTCAGAAAAAGGATGAATGGATGGGAAGAGACTGACTACAGGAACACACATGATGATGTAGCGGTCCCACACTTGGCAAGGAGAGGCTGTGGAAGCCAGCAGCCCCCTCTCCTGCTCCCCGGAATGATAGCAGCTGAGGCACAGAGTGCTGTCCCTGGGAATTGTGCTCACCCTGTCACTACCAAGACTGGCCTGGCTCATGACCCTGGGCAAACTCCCTCTCCTCCCTTGGTCTCCCCAAGGATTTGCTGATGCAAAGGCTTTGATAAGCATGCATTGATCTCTGTCCTGTGAATTAATTACTCAATAAATAAATGGACAGGGATAAGGCTGAGATCCAGGTAGTGAAGAAAACTATTCTTTACCAAGAGGAGTCGCCCTGACCACAGGCTCCCAGAGGAGGGTAGGAAGGAGCTGGCAGGAACACGCAGGACTTTCAGCTCCCAGGCCTCCAATGCCAAAGGCAGCCCAGTGAAGGTCGCAGCGGGCAGTGCAGAGAGTGGGCAAAGCACAGGTGAGCACAGGTCAGGTTCTCACACTGGTGACAGCAAAACCAAACAGCCACTTGCTCCTTCTCTGTCTCTGTTCCAAGTCAGAATGGAGTTGCAGTTTAGGGACAGCATCAGCAATCACATTGTCTGGGTACAAACTCCACCTTTGCCATCTGCAAGCTGTGTGACCTTAGGAAAGTCACTTATCCTCTCTGTTGCCCAGTTGTCTCATCTGTGACATGGGGCTAAACTGTTACTTCACAGGATTATCACGATGAATGAACAAGTCGATACATGCAAAGCACTTAGGTCAGAGCTGGCATAAAGCAAGCACTTGGTAAACCATGTGCTTGGTAACCCTAGGGAACACAGTGAAACATTAGATGTAAAGCTGCTTTGGATTGTAGTAGACTCATCAAGTCACTGCTGAGGAAAACTGGTTCAGACCTGTCTGCATTAGCCACTCAGTGGGAGGGTTTCATGCCACATGACCCCACCCTCACCCCCACCCACCACCCCAAGCTGTTGGAATACATTCACCTAATGGAGTGAACCTGAGCTGCAATTGTCATGGCTTCACGGGGCAGGGGAGAATACAGTCAGGGACCATACTTCATTGAAAAAAAACTGGTCACGTATATGACGGATACGTATGTCTACATTTGCACCAATCACGTTTTTGTTTTTACTACGTCTCAGAACCAGGCACTGTAATTCCTTCAACTTTTTTTTTTCAAAGCTTCTTGACTATTGTAAGTTCTCTGCATGCCAACACAAATTTTGGAATCGGGGTAAAGTCAGACTGTCAATGACCCAGGAAGAGGAGAGCTGGGACTAAAGACTGAGTGGAGGTGGGGGGGCAGTGGGCGGGGGCGGAGGCCAGCCTATCATCTTAGCTGTCTGCAACCTGATGTGCTGGCTCTGTGGCTCAATTTACAAAGCACATAATGGAATGGAGAGTTGCCCCAGAAAAGGAAATCTAAGTTATCTCTTTTACGAGAGGATGAGTCATCCAGTAGCAGGTGCTCAGGGCCATTTCCTCAGTAAGTTCCCATCCCCCTCCACCTGCCTCTTCCTGAGGCCAGTGATCCCACACCCCAGACCCCAGGACCTCAAGAGGGGACATGGGCCTGAGAGGTCACCCAGGCCAGTTCTTTCCGCTTGTAGATGAGAACCCGGAGGCCCTGAGCTGGGGGAAAGTAAAGCCTGCACTTGAAAACCAGGCTCCGAAATTCCAGCCCATCACTGTTCCCGCAGAACACACAGCTCCTTTGCTTTTTCTTTTTTAATTTAATGTCTTTAAAAATTGTGATAAAATACACATAAAATTTACCATCTTAACCATTGTTCAGTGGACAGTTCAGTGACATTAAGTACATTCACACTGCTGTGCAACCATCACCACCATTCACCATATCCAGAACCTTCTCATCTTGCAAAACTCTGTTCCCATTAAACATGAACTCCCCACCCCCCATCCCCGGTCCCTGGCAACCATCATTTCACTTTCTATTTCTCTGAGTTCGATTATTCTAGATACTTCATATGAATGGAGTCATGTAGTGTTTATCTTTTCGTGACTGGCTTATTTCACCTAGCACAATGTCCTCGAAGTTGATCCATGTTGTAGCATGTGCCAGAATTTCCTTTTAATGGCTGAATAATATTAGGTGATGAGTATATGTCACATTTTGTTTATCCATTCTTCTGTTGATGGACGCTTGGGCTGCCTCTATCTTTTGGCTGTTGTGAATAATGCAACTCTGAAGATGGGTGTAAAAATTAAAAAGAGAGTAACCATATGATCCAGCAATTCTACTTCTGGACACTTTCCAGCAACTTCCATACTGTTTTCTATAATGGTTGCAATGTTCTACATTCCAACCAACAGTGCACAAGGGTTCCGCTTTCTCCCTTCTCACCAACACTTGTTATTTCTGTTTTGTTTTTCTTTTTACAGTAGCCATCCTATTGTGTGTGAGGTGGTATCTAATTGTGGTTTTGAGTTGCATTTCCCTAATGATTAGTGATTGCAGCATCTTTTCATGTGCTTATTAGGTATTTGTATTGTGTATCTTTTTAAGAGAAATGTCAGGGTCCCCTGCTGGCATAGCGGTGAGGCTTTGGCACTCTCAATGCTGCGGCCTGGGTTTGATTCCCAGCCAGGGAACCACCGAAAGAAAAAAAAGAGAGAGAGCGAGAGAAATGTCTACTCAAGTCTTTTGCCCATCTTTTAATTGTTATTTTTGTCATTGTTGTTGAATTGTAGGAGATTTTTATATATTCCAGGTATTAACCACCCCCCATCAGATATATAATTCTCAAATATTTTCTCCCATTTCCTAGGTTGCCTTTTTCTTCTGTTGATTGTGTCTTTTGTTGTACGGAAGAGAACACATGACTTCTTTTGCAAGAAGACTTTATGGGATTTGAGAGATGGAGGGGTCATAGAAAATATACGATTTTTACTATGCCGAGTTAAACGGTACACATGCGTATCAAATAGAAGTCTGCAGGGAGACCAAGGTGAGGGTGTAAGCATCCGGGCACTAGCACCATGGACAGCACCCGCGGGCTTTGGCCGTGGTACTTTGTGCTGAATTCTTTGCTTATTGAACATTGTTCCTTGCTCACACTGTTCTGAAACCTGAGTTATACAGGTGTCATAACACAAGGTCTCTGTCCTCAGGGATCTCATGGTCAGGTTGGAGTGATAGGAAACAAGAGAACTATATCCTAAAGATACTGTGGAACTATTAAAGTACATGATCAGATGATCACGTTGGTCTTTAAAAAGATCTGAGTCCACTGAGGAGAGGAGAGGTGGCCGTGAGACCTGAAAAGGGGTGGTGGATATAATGTTATTACAAGAGTCCAAATAAGAAGTTCCAAGAACTTGAACTCTCCTGAGAGCAGCAGAGAGGGCGGGAAAGAGGATTTGCAAGAAATGGAGATGATTTCATAAATGAATGGAATAGATTAACATAAGATGACTCCTACATTTCTGGCTTAGTGTGTTTAGTAGGTGCCACAAGCCAAGGCAATGAATGCAGGGAGTGGAACTGACTTAAAGGAAAGATGATGCATCTGATTTTTAGACATATAGAGACTATGGTACCTTTAAGACATATTATATAGGAAGCCATATAATAGGCAATTAGAAGCACAGATCTGGAGCTAAGGAAAGAAAAATAAACTACAGAAATACACAGGATAGTAAAAGACATAGAAGCAGATAAGCTCCCTCACACAGACTAATTTAAAGGAGGAGGAAGGAGAGCTGAGAGAATATACACTTAAAAGGGAAAGGGATAAGGAGGAGGAGGCCTCATTAAGGTAGACTTTGAATTCTGAATAGCCAGAGGTTCACCCAAAGTATGTCAATATTTAGTTGAAGTGATCAGACAATAGACTGGGGGAAAGGACCCTTGGGGTCCAAGCCTTTCAAGGGAACAATAAACCACAATCTCCTTTATGCTTTCCATAAAGTTAGAAGATTCAGATGTTTTGACTATTCATCTCCTGGAGATTTTGTGAACATGAATTAAGTCTCACAAAGCTTTTTGAAGAAGGGTCGATATGCAAGAGACATGGGTGATCCCAGGGGACACAAGTGCAGGGAACCCAACTGCCTACATTCCAGTAGAAGACCCAGGAGGCTTCTTAAACACAGAAATGTTTCCCCTTCAATTCAGAATCAACACTCACTTTTCCATCCCGAATCAAATTTGTGCAGTTTTATTTAAAAAGGAGAAAATTCAGCCCTGAGAGTTGCAATTCACCTACGCATGAGCTCTGATGCCTCAGAACCATGACAAAGAAATTACCACCTCACACTTCTTTGGGCTTGATCATTGGGGCCTTGAAGAGTCACTTTTCTGAGATAACTGATGACACCTGATGGACACTAACGTGTCATATGAATCAAAGTGTGTTCCATGCTCTTGCGATTTTACCTCCTGAATCAGGAAGCAACCTGGTTAAAGTGTTTAGGAAGGGACAAGCAGGCTCTTTTCCAAATGAATGACAGGGCTTCTCTTCTGAACAACTCAATTAAGAGGTTCAGGAAAAGAAAACGGGAAGGACAGCAAGCATGAAACCCTAATTGGTCCTGACCCAGCTCCTCGGAGGTATTGAGAAATCCCCACCGTGTGCACATCACCAGCGACTGATCTATCAAAAACACAAGAAACTGAAATGAGGCAGAAAGCTGAGCTTCTGGAAAAGAAAAATAACAATCATCATCTCATACTTTATGAATTTGGAGTTATATTGTCAGGGCATAATGTATAGAGATGATTATTTCACTGCAAAAAATGCACATGGCAAATATGGGCCAGACGGGCATTGACATGCATGTGATGTACGCTCACATATTTATTTGCGAAACACCATGTAATAGAAATGGACATGATACTTTGCATTTATATAGCAACTATTCCTCCAAGGACCTCAAAGGATTCTGCAGCCATTACTGGATTCATCCTTGTTACGTGCTTGTGAAATGAAGGTGAGGCGAGGATTACTCATCCCATTTTATTAAAGAGGAAGCAGACGCCCCACGAGGATCATGGATTGGCCAAGTGCACATTGTGAATCATTTATTTGCTCAAAACCATGGAGGGGCTGAAATTAGTCCCAAATGGTCCTTACATTTGCTGGTTTTATCTACAGATTTCTGCCAAGACAATGGTTCTGTTTCGCAGCCTTGTGTTTGTGATTCAGACCATCAAGTGGTCAGTGTCCAGGGCGGGGTCAGAACTGGGGGAGAAAGGTTCACAAGTGTTGGGTATTTCACTTCTCCTTCAAGGGGCTGCTGCCGCCCACATTCTTATGGACAGATACAGGGGTCTCGACAACAAAGAGAGGGAAACTCTTCCTGCCATCATCAAACTAGAACCAAAAGTCAGGGCTCCGTGTCAATAACGGATATTTACTGAACGCCCCAGTGCACGTGGAAAACTCCAATACACTCTGTCATTTATCTTACAACTACGCTATGAGCTGGGTGGTATTTTCTTGCAAAGGTAAGAAACACGCTCAGAGATACTGGGTGGCTTGTCCCTGGTCATATAACTCACAAGTTTACACTCAGGATCTGAACATATTTTTGCTGATTTGAATAGTTGTGCGTTTCTACCATGTTTTACCGATATAACTTCACTCCCTCCACTCAGTGGGGGTCCTGGAGCCCCAGCCTAGAGTACTTGAAGAAAACTAGAGCCAGCCCTCCCTCCAAATATTCCAAATGACAGCCCAAGGTAAGTGCTCATCCGCTCCACCCTCCCTGGAGAGATCCACCGGATACAGCCCTGCCTTCAGCCACGCTGAGCCCCAGGACAGATCGAGCCTTCCTGGTCCCCAATTCACACCTGTGTCTGACCCAGGCCTGAACTAGTGACAGAGCCAACTGAGTTCCAGGAGCGAGGGAAGGATGAGGAGACCATCACCCGGGAGCTGCCCCGGGGCACTGTGCTCCCACCTACACCGAACACCGCTGGTCGGCACCAGAGCCCCAACCGCCACTGGGTAGCACATGCAGGGTCTGTCTTCCAGGGCCCTCGGGTTTCTCACACAGAGACAAATCGAGGTGCAGACCTGTCCCAAGTCACCAAAGGAATCAGAAAGCAGGAAAGCAGGGACTATGCTTTTCCCTGGCATTTTCTCGAACTTAGGGTTTGGTCACTAGAACGTGTTATTGCAAGTGGTAGAGAAAGGGGTCCTCTGAAAATCAGTCTGGAGGAGGGAGGGACAACACCCTTAATGGGGCCTTACTCCATTTTAAGTGCTGTAAATGCAACATCTCATTTATCCCCACCACTCAGAGGTGTGGTATTATTATTAGTATTCCCTTTCTACAGATAAGGACAGTACAGCTCAGAGTTGAAACAGCAGAGCTGACATGGAATGAATCCCACATTGAAGCACTTACCCATGGGGTCTCGTTCTCCCCATTAAGCCTCACTAACCTCCAAAGAGTTCTCTGGTGTGCCTCCTCCCGATGACATCATCCCAGCGGTGGCAGGGAAGGTTGCCGGCTCCTCACGGTGGCAGGGATGTGAGTCACAGATGCAGACAAGGCCAAGTGTGGGTAAAGGTGCCCTTTTTGTGAGGCGCTGCTGTCACGGGGGCTGTGAGGGAGAGGCAGGCTCTCAAGTGTTGCTTTCCAGTTGGTCATCAATGATACAGAGCAGGGCTGCCCACAAATGCAAGTCGCATATACAACGATAGACGTAACGTGAGCCAAAGCAGCAAGCCACGTAGGTAATCGTAAAACATCCAGCAACTGCATAAGTAAAAAGAAACAGATAAAATTAATTATGATAAGAAATTTTATTTAAACCAATACATCCAATATCATTTCAACATGTAATCAATATAAAAAAATATTAATAAGCTATATTCCTTTTTTTTGGTATCAGGCCTTTGACACCCAGAATGGATTTTACACTTACAGCCCATCTCCATTTGGACAATTCCAAGCGCTCAGTGGGCACAGCGTGGCTGGTGGCTACCATACTGGATGGAGCAGGTCTAGAAGAATACGCTGATGCAGACTTGTGGGTCCTGACTTAGCAGCATGGTTGAGAGGTTGGACCCTGGAGCCAGGCTCACCTGCCTTTGAGTTCCAGGCCCACCGCACGCCCGTGTGGTCAAGTTACTTAAAGGCCTCTGTTGCCTCAGGTTCCATCTGTAAACTGGAGACAATAACGTCACCTGCCTCATCGGGCTTGGTGAGGCTGAAATGCAGAAGTGCATGGAACGGTAGTGGGCACACAGCAAGCACTACAAAGTCATTTGCTGTCATTATTATTACTATTCCCACCCAGATTCGGTTTCATTTACTATAAAATAAAGATGGTGAAAACAGATGATTAGCACCAACTTGCTGTGTTGCTTATTGGAACGCTGTGGGGTGGGAACCCCATTCTAGTGCTCTGTGTGACCTCTGAGCATTAATTCAGAGCTGGGCATGGGGCAGGACCTCAGATCCGGTCCGTTTCTACAGAGGAGGCTTGCAAGATGCTCCATGGCCTGCCAGGGATAGAATGAGTAGAAGGACCCGCTGCCGTATGTGTCATCGCTGTTGAAAACGTGCTGCCTCCACGCTGGGCTCCTGCTGATGTGCTCCTGGGACGGCCTCCACGTGCTCACAGGTGTCTTCCGCAGACCCTTACAAGTCCCCATTGGTAATCCATCAGCTACAAGAAGCTCAAAGCTGGAAGAACTCTAAGCCGGGCTTGCAGCTTGGAGCACAGCCCACCCTTTTCCAAGGGCCTCCTGCACCAGCTAATAGAAAACAAGCCCCGCAGAGGCCACTGACCCTGCAGCTTTGGCCTCCAGCTGTCCTTGGGGCTGAGAGATGAATGGGAAGCTGGGTGAGCAAAAGGCCAAACGCTTGAAAAGCTCTGAATGCAGCAACAGCAATCCCAGAGGCCGCACCTCAGGAATCCCACCGGCGGGCTTCCTCCCCCTGCACACCCCCCGGGTGAGGTACAGAAACGGAAGGTGGAAGGAGCCCGGGGCGCAGGCACCTGCTCTCCGGGGAGGCAGGCGGGGAGCCCAGGGATTGCTCCAGTCCCTCTTGGGATGACTCGGAAGCTGGAGCTTCTGGTGATTCTCGTAGAGAGCAGGAACCTCATATGTCAGCGCCAGGAGCCTTCCTCCGCAGGGAAACAGACAGAAGGACGACGCGGGGCTGCGCCGCAGAAAAGGAAGCTCCACCACACAGCCACGGCCCCGCCTGCCAAGCAGCAGCCTCCTCCCAGCTGCCCGTGTCGCCTTGCCAAGACCGACATTCTCCCCCAGCAGCCAGCCTGTACCCGGAGCCCACCCTGGAAAGAGAGATGCCAAAGAACTGGGGATCAGCCCACCCATGAGAAAGGGCTCAGGACCAATCACCAGGCGATGCAATGAGAACAGCCCCAGCCCCGGCCCGGAGGAGGCGGGACCAACGCTCAGACACCTTTGGCTATTGGGAGCGGGTCCTGAGGCCTCTTCTTCCTCTGGGCCCAACTAGAGGGATGTTTTTGCACCTCCCAGAATGAATCTGAACTATTTCAACATTCTACCCAGGTTGGGTCCCTTAACGCCCATGGCTAGATGGGGCCACGCTCTCTCTTTGTGACCTGCCGAGAGCTCCCTAGCAGCTGGGCAGCTCCCGGAAAGAGCTCCAGATCTCCCCCACCGGAATCAAAGGGGCTGGCTCTGAGCTAACAGAGTGGAGTGGCCACCGAGCATGGATCCTTAGCGCCACCATCTCACACCCATCTTCACCCCACTCACACCCGCTGCAGGTCTTAACGACATCACCCCTACCCAGGCAGAGCCCAGGGGGAGTTTCCTGTCTCCTCCAGGAAGGGAAATGAAAGTCCTGCAGGTCCTGGACCAGGGAGAACTGGAGTGCGGAGGAAGGGGGTGGCCTTTTCCACACCACGAGAAGAGCATGAGTTTTCTTCCCAAGGCCACCTGCGGTTCCCGGTCCCAGTGCCTCTCCTGCCCGCCTCCTTCTGCTCATTAGGCAAACGTGCCAACACAAGGAAAGAAATCAAAGTCTGCTTAGCTTTCCCCACTGGCCCTGTCAATCGTGCCGAGGAGGACAGTTCCTGCCACACAGCTCAAGAAATGGGCCCCCGTGGGCCCAGAACAGCCCGTCTCGCAAATGTGTTTGCACAGCGCAGGGCTTGCTCTTCACATTTTGCCAGCAGCCCGCCTCTCCTGAGCGCCCTGGGGAACTTTTATCACCTAGGAGGGCTCCCGGGGGCTGCTTTTACCAAGTCCTCCCTTGACCATCGGAACAGGCAGTCTGACCGTGCAGAGACGGGGCCCACCCCCAGTGAGCCCTCTCACGGGCAGACAGAAGGTTCTCCAGCCAGCAGGAGCAGGCTTGGGGAGGCAGCCCCGGGGAACATCCTCTGAACGCCCCGCAACACTCCCTGCTGGGGCCACTTTCACAGCCGGGCAAGGGGTGCGCTTCCCAGGATGGACTGAGCAGGTCAAAGCTCAGACCACAGCCTCTTCGGCAAAGGCAGCACTTGGAAATGTGGGAAACAGGGAGAGGCACAAGGTCAAGCTCAGACAGGCAAAACTGAACAGAAAAGACAAGCTAGTAATGTAAAAGCAGCTCCAGCTGAAAAGGGAGTTCAAAGACCATCCAGTACTACTGCCCACTGTACAGATGAGAAAACCGAGGTCCAGAGAAAGCAAGTGAGACTATTACATAGGAGTTAAGAACGAGGGCTCTACAACTTGCTTGTTCTATAACCTTGGACTTAATCTCCATGAGTCTCTCTTTCCTCATTTTTAAAACCTAGTACATATAATAAAACCTACTTATACAATGACTTGTGAGGCTCACGTGGGATAATGAAGTAAATAAAGCATTTAGCACAGTCATTAGATAATTAATGATAATGATTACCATTAAGCAATATGACTATAATCGTCCAGAGAATTTCATCTCAGACAAAGGACTCAAATTCTGTTTCTTCAATTTCTAGATTAGTGTTCATCTTCGGGTGATTAAGAGAGCCATCACAACTAAGCCACTTGCTGTGTTGGTTAAGAATTTCATTCACCTACTGATAAGAGGGGCTCAAAGAAATTAAGAGTTGGTCCCCCATATAAGCAAGACCGAATGTAAGAAGCACAGCACTGGAAGGGGGCTCCATGAACCAGACTCCTATTTTTCTGCCATCCCGTGCTCTTGGCTTTCATCCTCAAGGTCACAAGGTAGCTGCTCCAGCTCCAGCCATCGGAAGGAACTGAGTGGTAAAGAACAACAAGGCATTCCTTCCAGCAGAGTTACCGCTCCTTCAAACTATTTCCTGGAAGCTTCATTCTGTGGCTGTTGCTTATAACTGAACACCCCTGGCTGCAAGGGAAGCTAGACAACACCTGATAAAGCCAAGCTTTTGCTTTTTTTGTCCTTTTTTGTTTTGTTTTGTTTTTGTCTGTTTTGGAAAAATGGAAGAGTGGATATTGCCTTGCCCATAGCTTCCGCTGGTCCTATAGATTTAGAGGCTGAATTCCTTGTCCTCTCTCTGATTAAAGCTGAGCAACACTGAGATAACAGCTTTCTAATTAATGTGTAAGTCAAGTTGTGTCTCCTCTGCCAAACTGTCCAAAGGTGCCCCATTTCTTTCACAGTAAAAGCCAAGATCCTTCCCACCGACCTGCCAGGCCCTAGGCGGTCCCCCGGGCATGTCTTTCACTTCACTTCCCCTCTTTCCCCTCCCACCCCAGTCAAGTCTACACCCACTACAATAGCCACCTTGCTGTTCCTCCAACCAGTCAGGTGCATTTCAACTTCAGGGCCTTTGCACTTGCTATTCCCACGGCCTGGAATGCTCTTTCTCCATGTATCCAGCTCGTTCCTCCCTCACCTCTTACAAGCCTTTGTTTAGATATCACCTCCTCAATGAGGCTTACACTGACCACTCCATTAATATTTAAAATTGTAACTACCTTGGTACTTCCAACCCTGTCACCCTCCTCTGCCTTCCCGTAGCACGCGTCTTCTTCTAATTTCCCATGCATTTTATGTATGATACTTGTCATATTGCCAGCTGCACCCCTGGCACCTAGAACAGAGCCTGACACATGTAGCAAATGTGTCATAAATATTTGTGGACTAAATGTCCGCATTGCTATAGCTCTGTCTGGAAGCGAATCAGAATTGCCAGTTAGGAAAGTCAGTTGACAGGAAAGGAACAGAGAAGAGTCTGAAGTAACCAGCAAGAAAGGCAGAAGCATCTACACAAAGTCAGGTCAAGAAATTGGGCATTCTGAGAGAGGACAGGAAATTCATGATCTAGATTCACGCTGTGCCCTTCCCAGCGGGAAAAGGAAACCCTTCCTCTATCTGTTCTATAGACAAGTGTTTTCACACCCATTCAGTAGGTGGCAAAATGAATTCCTAGCAATGGTGGGTCCAACCTCTCACACGGTCCTACGAAATGACTCAAAACTAAATGACTCAAAACCTAGCCCTGGGTCAAGTCCCCTCAGCCTACTTGTTCTCCAGACCAGGCACGACTGAGGTCGTTGTTCATTTTCTTCCACCTACGGCTTCCTGTTGACTATGTCCCTCCTCCCGAGCTACTCTTTGACTGTGGCTTTCAAAACAGCCTTTCCCTTAAGGGCAAGCTCTTTTCCAAATAAGACCACCTTGCTCTTAAAAGCAGCAAAAAGAACTTAATATAAAAGTGAACAAACAGTCAGGTGCAGACAATGTTACCTTCCATTTATATGCCTCAACACCCACATTCAAGGGATGCGGAGGTGACAAGGCAATCAATACTCTGTCCCTAAATCAGCTGGAAATGGGTTTTTTCCTCTCCTGCTGAATAATTTGGAAGTGATTTTGAAAATGCAATGCAAAGAAAGCAGTCTTTTTTTCTTTCTTCTAGCCATGAAAATACATACTGCTTTCTAGAGCCTGATTAATGTTAAATATGACCTTTTGCAAAGTTGCTTGGCAGGTTAATTTATGGTACTTCCAGACTCTAATGTATCAGGCAGTGGCTGTTTATGTGTTTGATGAAGTATTCTTTGTCCGGAGTTGATATGTTTTCCCAGAACTTCGGTAGCTCCCTCCCCCTTTTTCTCTCTTGCTCTTTCAATCTCTCTTTTACTCTGACTTTGCGCTTGGGTATTTAATCAATCTTACTGGGAAGAAAACATGAATATATTTATGAATTCTCAGTCCCCAAGTTGTCATGCACGCTGTATTGGCTTATTGCTGCATCTCCAAGATAATTCCTCTCTCTCATCTCCCTACATCTGTGCTTCTGAGTTCAGGGACACTTCGGCTCAACCAAAATTACTTTTAATGTTTGGTTCACCACAAGAACTGCTTTGAGGGTCTCTGTCTTAACCAGGTGTAATTTCTCTTTGCATCCAGGTTGCCTTTGCCTTCGTTCTTCCCTGTCTCAGAAAGAGAAGTCTAGTGAACTAGACTGGAGCCCCAAGAGATTGTTTCAGCCCCAGAATGTAACTAAATTTAATGAGTATGTAAATATATTCATGGAGGAGAGGCCAACTAACGTGCATCAGGGATGTAGGGGACTCGGGAGGCCCTGCACCCTAAGAAGGTATCATGTGGAAGTCAACTATGACTAACACAGAAGTTTCAGGATAGCAAAGATTTTAGTCTTCCTTCCACAGAGTCTAGGAGAGTGCTTGGCACACAGTAGGGACTTGATTCTCACTGAAAGAAAGAAAGAAGGTGAGAAAGCAAGGGAGGGAAGGAGGCAAGACTGTACTCTTTGATACAGTGACCCTCAAATCCTTCATCAGAGGCGAAGTACAAGAGTTGGAGCCCATAAGGTGATCTTTAGATCTTTATAATGGAAGTCCAAGGAGCTGCTAGCACCTTCTGGGCTGTCACTACCTGAGAAGCTGTTACAGGTGCTAAGAACACCTTTCCCCAAACCTGCAGCTCCCGCTCTGCTGTCAAACTAGGTGGACTGGCCTTGTTGAATGCCTCATGGATGACTTTGTGACAATGGGAGGACAGGAAGGAACTGGTAGCGAGAACAGAGCAAATGGATCCCTAAGCTTCATCAAAGGCCTGGCAGAGGCAGGAGAAGGCGGATCGCAGGGAGGCCAGTCAGGGGAGCCAGGCAGTTCCTCCAGCAATACTTGGCTGCTTGGAGAAAGAGCAATAGAAAGTGAGGGCTCCAGAAGACAGGAGTGGGCAGAGCCAGAAGGATGCGGTGCCCAAGCCAGAAACAGGGACTCGTGGTCTCTGTTGTCACTCGGTCCACAAGTTTTATATTTGGGAATGTGTAAATTATTGGTGGGACGTTTTACTTTTTAGCCACTTGGGCATCAATTGCATGCATTCCAGCTCTTTTGGTCCTCCCAAGGAGAGGACTAGAGCCCGGCAGAGCTTCCATTCACCCCATACATCTTTGGGGGCTACTTACACCATGAAGTAGTGTCATCCCAGGACTCTGAAGGGGATGAGCCTCACTTGGAGGGAAAGAGACAGATATCTCTACAGGGTAATCTGAAGGGCAACGGGGAAGGTGCAGAACCTCCCTGTCCCACACCTTCTGTCCACTGCCAGAGCGCCTGAAATTCCCCTATTGTTCACTGCTTGGGTTTACTGCACAGAAATATGAATAAAGCACAGATGTTACCGGAAGGGAGTTGTGCATCTCAGGTGGAACGAAAAACCTTGAGAATCAGACCAAGCTCCCACTCTAAGCAATGTGATACCTGGCAAATTCCTCTGATCGCTTATGTATAAAAATATGAATTCTATCAACCTGGCAGGGTTGCCAAAAGGATGGACGGACTGACATGCAGGGAACAACTAGCACAGAGTCTGACACACAGTGAGGACTCGAGAAGTGTTCCTTCTTTTTACCTTGCTCTGAAGGTATGGCAGGAAAAGCACTGGACAAGTGTCAAGGGCCATGGGTTCTAGTCCCTGCCCCTCCATCAATGAGCTATGTGACCTTTTCAAGGTCACTTTACTTTTCTGGGTTTCAGTTTCCAGAGAGACTTGAACTGGAGTTACTCATTCAACAAATGTTATTGCACTCCTGATGTGTGCCAGGTACTGTTCATTAATTAATATGTATGTGAAATGGTGGCAAGTAATAAGCAGATAATTAAACTGTAGTCTTATATGGAGTGGTACTGGGCAGCCACTTTAGACTGAACAGTCAGGGAAGACCCACAGGGATGGTGATTTTTATACTGAGGCCTCCAATAACTAGAAGGACCCAGTCATAGGAAGGTCAAGATGAGATGCTGTTCATGCAGAAGAAACAGACAATGCAAAGATTCCCCCAAAACAGCAAGCTCGGATGGGTTCAGTTCCTTCTCAGTCCAACAGTCTTTATCTTACGTTCTCCATGACTTCTGTGTGTGATACCGGAGTAAGTCAAATGACAGTTCTTTGGTAAACTGATGACTGTTACTAACCAGTGGACAGTTGTATAGCTAGACTAACTCTGCTATAGACTAGGGTTCAATTGAGCAATGGAGAAATCAGAACCAAGGCTGGAAAGAGGAATGGGGTGGTGGGTTCAAAGAGGTATTGTGGAGACTGGGGCCAGCTTCCTTCCAAAGCATATCCTTATCTTGTATCAGGCAGCCAGCATATCCTTATCTTGTATCAGACCTGGAGAAACAATGACAGAAGCTGGCTGCCTGGACAGTTGGAAGCTTTTCTGAAGCCCCTTCACTAAACTGAACAGAGGTAGAACTAAGTAGAAACATCTTGAAACAGAGACAAAGTGAGGGTTTCATCAAGGAAAATTCTGGTCTCGGTTGTCAAAATAGAGACATTCAATCATCCACTTGTTCATTCACTCATCAACAAATATCTATGGAGGGTTCACTCTTCTAGGCTTCGGTTTAGTTTCTGGGGCTACATCACTGAACAAAGCAGACAAAAATCTGCTTTACATTCCAATGGGGGCAACAGAGAGACCAAGGTCTTTAACCTGAACAATGTCATCCCTTTCTCTGCTGTAAAT
The DNA here is from genome assembly GCA_004026885.1 of Lyroderma lyra. NCBI lineage: Eukaryota > Metazoa > Chordata > Mammalia > Chiroptera > Megadermatidae > Lyroderma > Lyroderma lyra. The sequence continues at coordinate 55,319 of PVJL010007900.1, read as the reverse complement.
ATTGCGTGGCTCACCTGGGCCGAGTGCTGGTGTGGTTGCCAGGCTCTGTGCTCACCAGATCTTGGCATGCAACCATATAATACACATTTGTAGAGAGTGTTGTGGCTCTCAAAGCACCAGCCTCCTTTCATCCTCATACCACCAGACAAGTTCGCAGGTAAAGGAGCCTGCTCAGGCTCACCACGCTCAGAGTCTGGACTCCACCCAAGTCATCTTATAGTCTAGTGGTCTTCCAGTCATAGCCGCTTGGCCTTAGTATAGCAGATGCTATCACTCAGTTTAACTACCCTACATGAACCCTCTCCGACTTTATGCTGGACACAAGGACCCTGAAGAGGCAGGAGCTGGGAGAAGACATTCTGTTCATGTGTAGCAGCAATTTTCAGTGATGTCTTTGTTATCTTTGTTTTTTGCATGATTTAGAACATTGTCCCCAGGTATGTAGTTTATAATCCAGGTATTCCTCCTGAAGTTATTTTGAATTATGCAATGTTCCTTTCAATAAGTTCTTTTTCTGTTTAAATTAATCAGATTTGATTTCTGTTGCCAAAACTAAGAGCTCTGGCTGCTATACTTACAAAATCCTCTGTCCCCACTTACCTACACTATAGGCTACTTTTTCTACAGTTAAAAAAAAATCTTTAGTCTCTTAACACATAATAGTTTCTATCTGCATCACACTTCTTGTATAACAGGTTGGCTAGATTTTCCCAAAAGAAATTTAAGAATATTTTTTAAATAAATTGATTAAAAATACACTAACTTATCAAAATTGAGCTGCAGCAAAAGCAAGGTTTAGAAGAGAATTTATAATAATGAATGCATTAGCAAAGAAGAGAGACCTAAAATCAATCACCAAGCCTCCACCTTAGGAAATTAAAGAGATAACATGAACCTTAAGAAGCAGAATAAAAGTAATGATAAAATTACAGCAGAAATAATGAAACTGAGAACAGGAAATCAACAGAGACAATATCAACAAAACCAAAAGCTGGTTCTTTCAAAAGATCAATAAAATGGATAAGTCTCTATTCGGGCTTACCAAGAAGAAGAGAAAGAAGACAAATTACTAATTACAGAAATGGAAGAGGGGTTATCTCTATTGATTCCACAGATATTAAAAGCTAATAAAGGAATAGTATGAACAACTCCATATCTATACAAATTTGATAACTTATATGAAATGGACCAATTCCTTCAAAGACATAAGCTACCAAAACTCATACAAAAAGAAATAGATACTATAAATAGACCTATATTTATATCAAAGAAATTGAGTAAAAAAGAACTAGGTCCAGATGGTTTCACTGGTGAATTCTACCAAACATTTAAAGAAGAAATTCTTTATAATGTCTTCCAGAAATAAAAGCAGAGGGAACATTTCCTAACTCACTTTATGAGGTAAGCATAGCCCCATACCAAAACCAAATAAAAACATTACAAGCAAGAAAAACAACAGAAAAATATTATTTGTGAACACAGATGAAAAAATACTCAACAAAATATTAGAAAATCAAATCCAAGAATGTATAAAAAGAATTATATACCATGACCAAGTAGGATTTATTCGAGATAACAAGGTGCTTCAACATTCAAAAATCAATTAATAGAATCAACTAATGTAAACATCAACAGGCTAAAGAAGAAAAATTATATGATCATATCCATGAATGAAAGAAAAGCATTTGACAAAATCCAACACCCATTCAGAATAGACATGCTCAGCAAACTAAAAACAGAGGGCAACCTCCTTAACTTGACAAACCCCTATGGCTAATCCTGTACTTAATAGTGAGAATGTCACCCCAATAAGTCTAACAATAAAAATGAATTAAAAAAATAGTGAGAAACTAGATTCTTCCCCCTAAGATCTGGAACAACACCATATTGTAAGTCCTACCTAATAAAATAAGACAAGAATTTATTTATATAGATGGGAGAGGAAGAAATAAAACTGTCTTTGTTTGCTGATGATATGGTTATTTACGCAGAAAATCCCAAATAATTGACAAAAAAAAACAAACAAACCCTGGAACTAATAAACAACTATTAATATAATAGCAAGGTTCCAGGATACCAAGGTTAATATACAAAAGTTCTTTTCCTATATATCCGCAATGAACAACTGGAATTTAAAATTAAAAATACACTATCATCTACCTAAGTACCAAACAAATTGAAATAGGTATAAATCTAACAAAATAGGTAAAGAGATTACATGAGAAAAATGATAAAATTTAGATGAAAAAAATCAAAGATCTAAGTAAACGCAGAAATATCCTAGGTTCATACATAGAAGGATTCATTACAGTTACAATGCCAATTTTCCCCAACTTGATCATAGATCTGATGCAATCTTGATCAAAATCCTAGTAAGTTATTTGTGGTTATCAACAAAATGATTCTAAAGTTTACACAAAAAGGCAAAAGACCCAGAATAGCCAACACAATACTGAAAAAAAGCTAAGTCAAAAGCCTGACATAACCTGACTTCAAGACTGCTCTAACAGCATAGTCCTGGAGAAAAAAAACAGACAGATAGATCCATGGACCATAACAGCGACCAGAAAGAGACCACACAAATATAGGCCATTGGTCTTTGACAAAGGAGCAAAGGAAATTCAATAAAGACATGATTGTCTCTTCAATAAATGGTACTGGAACAACTGGACATCCTTAATGCAACCATTTTATCTAGATACAGCCCTTCTACCTTTCACAGAAATTAATTCACAATGGATCACAGACCTAAATGTAAAAGGCAAAACTATAAAATTTCTAGAAGATAACACAGAAAAAAATCTAGGTGAGCCTGGGTTTGGAGATGAGTTTTCAGATACAACACCAAAAGGGCAATACCTGAAAGAAAAAAATTCCATTAAGTTAGACTTTATTAAAATTGAGAACGTCTTATCTGCAAAGGACACCGTTAAGAAATAAAAAGACAAGCTACAGTCAGGGAGAATAGATTTGCAAAACACCATCTGATAAAGGCCTTGCATCCCAAACAGAAAAAGAGCTCTTACAACTCAGCAATAAGAAAACAAACAATCCAATTTAAAAACAGGCAAAAGATCTCAACGGATGTCTCACCAAAGAAGATACACAGATGACAAACGAGTGTGTGAATAGATATCCCACATCACCTGTCATTAGGGACCTGCAAGTTAAAAAACAACAACAGGGCACCACTACCCACCTATTAGAATGGCTACCATCTAAAAGAAACCCGACAACACCAAGTGTTGGAAAGGATCCGAGCGACAGGAACTCTCATTCATTGCTGGTGGGGATGCAACATGGTACAGCCACCTTGGGTGACAGTTTGACTGTTTCTTACTAAACTAAAGACAGTTTTACCACATGATCCAGCAGTTGCCCACCTGCATATTTACCCAACTGAGTTGAAAACTTACGTCCACACAAAACCTGCATCAGAATGTCTGTGAAAGTTTTATTTACAATCCCCCCACACTGGACGTCCTTTGATGGGTGAATGAATATAAGCAAACTGCATCCCATATAATGGCATATATTATTCAGTGATAAAAATATGTGAGCTATAAAGTAATGAAAATACATGAAGGAAACTTAAATGTGTATTGCTAAGTGAACAAAGCTGGTCTGCAAAGGCTACGTACTGTACGATTCCCAACTATATGACAGTCTGGAAAAGGAAAATCCACAAAGACATTCAAAATATCGGTGACTGCCAGGGGTTTGAGGAAAGGGGGTAGGAATAAATAGTTACAGCACAGGGTTTGTAAGGCATGGAACTATTCTGTAACACGGTGTAATGATAGACACATGACGCGCACTTGTGGGAACCATGAAACTATACAACACAAAGAGTGAATCTTAATGTAAACTATGGGCTTTGGGTAATAATAACATACAAATATTGGTTCATTAAGGGTCACAAATATACCACACTAATGCATAATATCAATAAGAGAGAAAACTGTGACAGGGGAGGAAGGACACGGAACACTGAACTATCCTCTCAACTCTAGAAATCTAAAACTGTGCTTAAAAAAATTTAGTTGATTTTTTTTAATTACCTTAGTGGCTTAAAACAACAATGGTTTCTTTCTTGCTCACGCTTCATGTCCATGTCAGGTTGGCTGTCATTTCCTAATTGGGGACAGCTCGTTTGATGGCGCCTCGCCATCTTGAATATTACCAGGCACCATGGCCGAAATAATGTAGAGTGCTCACATCAGCAACACACGTAATAAAAGAAAATAAACTGGAATGGTACAGGGAGGATTAGCATGGCCCCTGCACGAGGATAACACATAAATTCATGAAGTGCTTCATATTTAAAAAAAGAAGAAAGAAAGATTGTAGAAAATCACGCCGTGGCTCTTAAAGCTTTTCCCCAGAATGGACAGGGCACTCCTGCTCACATTTCAGGGTGAGCACGTCATTTAGCCACACCCACCTTCAAGGGGCGGGTAATGAACCCTTACCCTGTGCCCAGAAAAGCAACATCAGAATTCCAGTCGTTAGTCGTAATGACTGCCAGTGCCTGCCCCCTAGCTCCTTCTCCATGGCCCAACGTCATCACAAGAACACAGGCGAAGACGCCCGTGCACAGGGAACTTCAGGGCCTGTGTGTAAGGAAACACTGCTGTTCTGAGACATCGGCCCTGTGAGCCCACATGTCCCCCTGAGGGGTGTTGCTCTATTTCAAGTGAGTGCTGCCTGCTTAATCACTTCCATGAAATCCCTGCTGCAAAACCCAGCTCTGTTGTGGAGACCGGCCTGGGCCTCCTACCTGCAGTACCAATTTACGAGAGGGAAGGAGTCTGAAGAGAGACAAAAGGAAAGCTGGGAGAAAAGTGTGTTTCAAAAGCCTTTACAGGTAAGAAGATCAAGGACCTCGGCACCAGACTTCACTCCGCTGGGCATTGCTCAGCAAGCTGCCTGACCTGCCTCTCCACCTGCCGCCACCAAAGCAGATGGCAGGGTACAAAAGGACATGTGAATTGTAAAAAATTATCGTTTCGTTCTGCTCATGGTGGCTAAGAGTGCCTTTAGCATTCTAAAGCTGGGAGAGATGAGTGGAAGGAAAGGCATCACTAAGGACTACTTGAAATGCATGTGACAAAAAGTTAACTCCAGCCGGTTTAAACAAAAACTGAGCTGCTCTGTGTAACCAGGAAGTCCAAAGGGCAAGGCAGGCCTCAGAAATATCTAGATTCAGAGATTGATTTAAACAATATTGTCGGCTCTCTCTCTCTTTCTCTCTCTCTCTCTCTCTCTCTGCTTTTCTGTATTGATTTTATTCTCAGGTAATTTTCCCCCATGTGTTACAAAACTGGCCACCACTAAACTTAGCATGAGTCCAGTCTAGCCCAGACAGTTATTTCCTGCAGGAAGAGAAAACTATGGAGACAGAGACAAAGAGACAGCGGAGACTTCTGCTCCTGGTTCCAGCCAAAGTACCAGGAAGAGGCTGATGGGTCCTCCCTCGGTCACACAACCACCCCTGAACCATGGTCACCATGGTCACTGTATTCTGATCTCACTGGTTCGACATGAAGTAGCCTTGTTGTTAGAAAAGGGGTTTCCATAGGGAAGAAGGGGAAAAGACGAATGCTACGATGAGAGTGGGAAGCAGGCTCAAGCACACACACACACATTCAGACAGCCCATCCATCCTCCAATTGCCCGTCTTGAAATTGGGCCATTGCTCCAGGACTAGCTAAGGCTGAAGAAGGTAGAATCGCCCTTCCCGAGCTACAGCCCTGCTCCTGTCCTCCGCGAAAGGGAGGCTTGCTGTGGACACTCTTTCAGGCTTTCCTTGGTTGAACACCTCTGCATAATGCCCCACGAAGAATCTGAAAGCACCTTGAAGAAAACGCCTATCTGTGTTTTTCTTTGCATTCTACTATGTGGCCCATTCCACTCAATTCATGTGGAATGGATGCTGGGATCCATGGATCCACAGACAGATAGTAAAAGGAATTCCTAAGAAAATAGAAGGTGTGGTCCCTGGCTCCAGGGTCTTTTTACTTGGTCAAGGACAAGCAGAATACCTTTTAACAAACCAGAACAGATTTACAAATAAAAGCAGCAACAAATATAAACTAACTCCATATGATCTGAATTTGACAGTGATCAGCAGATGCCAAGTAACTGAATAAACAAAGGCAGGTTTCCACAGTTAGGGAGTTCACTTAGAGACAGCTTTTGCTTCTTGTCATTTGTACTCAAACCTTCATCACCCTCAGTAATGTGACCCTCAAGTGAGAGGAACACATGGTGGATGCAGAGAGCAGCTTGGATTGGAAGGGGCCACGGCGCCTTGATTAGTACAGAGAAACAAGCCCCAGGGCTCTAATTCCTGCTCAGGTCTAGAAAAGTCTATGGCTGCCTCCCTCCCCTGGCCGCCATGCCCCACTCACCTCAACTGTCTTCCATCTGGGACTAGGAAACGTCTCCATGTGGAAAGAGTAGAGGTTCCTCCAATCCTTCCTCCCCTGACATATGCAGACTGCACATTAGCCTGGTAATGTCTCGTGCCATTAGTGAGTTACGCGCTGAATAATTAGGCTATGAAAATCTAACGGCAGGGCTTTTTGTTTTATTAGCAATTTTCCATCCTATTGTGCTAATTTCATCTCCTGTCAGCCAGCTTTCTAAGTAAACAATGATCACAGGCAGACATCATTTCCCAGCACATTGTGCTGCCGTGGGTGACTTAGCAGATCAGAAAACGGCTTAGGTTGCCTTTTGTCTTGCAGTCTCAGTCATCTGTTGATGTCACAGTGTCTATAGTCCCTGGTGTCGTGCGGCCCTGGAGGACTCATTTGCTTTGTGTCTGTGTGTGTCTGCTTCTGCCTGTCTCTCCGCAGTCTATCTCCGTGGCCATCTTTGTTTTCCTTCTCCCTCCTCCCATCTCCTCTCCCACACACCTACTACCTGTCATGATATGGCACTTGGCCAGAACCTGAGTCTACTCAAAGACTTTCCACATCCACCTTGCATTCTCTCCCCTCCCCCTCCATTTTTCCCATACACCTTCTTTCCATTCTTTCATGTTCCTCCCACCTTATCTGCTCTTCTTCCCACTCGACTATCTCCTCATCATTCCTTCCTCCTCCCCATCCTAGCTATCTCTCAGCCTCTCCCCCTGGCCCCCACAAATCAGTCTCTCCTTCCTGCTCGCTGAGATTTCTGGCTGACAGATGATTAATATTTGGCCCAGCCATGTTGGAAAGTTAATGCTTTTTCTGTGCTATCCCCACAGATCATCAGACATCTGTAAGTTTCTCCCAGAGCTCAGAAAAAGTTCAGTTACTTAGACTGTCACTGTTGTCCAAGTTACAAAAGCAGCTGCCAAATCCCTGAGAAAGATGGTGAGGACAGATATTGGCAGCCTTTACCTGGGTCACCACGTGGAACAGATCTGGTAGGGAAGGGGTCGGGCTGATCAGTGGCTCTTCTTTCATTCTGTTCCTTTCTCTATGACTCCAGGTGAGTATAATTCTGGATTCCTCCAAGGCTGGATCGGGCTTACTGGCTCTACTCAAATATCCAAGCCAAAGAACTGGAACAATGAGGTAATATCTACCTTTAAAAAGATATGGCCAAATGCCAATAACTCAAGTGTTTGATCTATGCATCCACAGAAAACCAATAACCTAGCAGGCTGCCATCTGGGGCAGCAGTTTGAGACAAGCCAAAGAAATCCATAGTTTCCATAATTAACCCACAAAATGCAACAGAGTTACCCTCCCTGACAAGGAGCATTAACAGTATTCCTTTTATTTTGCCCACCCTTCACTCTTCATTATTTGCCCACATCTCTCCACCCCTCCTCTATAATGCCCAATACATACATAGCTATTTGATTTCTTTAAAAATCAACTTCCCCTCAGCCATAAGACAAAATTAGGGTCATTTATGACAACACAGATAGACCTTGAGACCATCATGCAAAGCAAAATAAGCCAGACAGAAAAATCCAAGAACCACATGATTTGGTTCATTTATGGAACAGAGCTGAAAGCAACAAAGAAGACAAAAACTCATGGATACAATCAATAGTTTAGTGGCTAGTGGTTATCTGAGGGTATGGGAGGAGGCGGGTAGAAGAGAAGGGATGGGGTCTCAAATATATAGTGATGGAAAGAGAACTGACTCTGGGTGATGTTCATAACACAACAAATAGATGACGTATTGTAGAATTGTACACCTGGAACCTATGTAATTTTTACTAACTAATGTCACCCCAATAAAGGTAATAATAAAAAAAATCAACTACCTTAACAGATGAGATGTTTACCCTCACAAAGCCTACATGCATGACTCTTGGGAAAAAGACATCTGGGAAAGGTACAGGAAGCTTTCAAACAGCACTGAGACCCAAAGGAACTGATATTTCTGTAAATCTATCATGTACCCAGAACTGTGGGGTGGAAAGTACAAAAGGAATGAGGAATGACTCCTGTGACCTCAAGAAAATGCTGATTAGACCACAGAATAAGAATGGGTGACTATTAGATTGTGTGAAATGAACTACACAAATAATTGTACTTCAAAAGAGAAATAGTTAGTGTAGTTTAAGGAAGCCAATGGTGATCTAAGTCATGTCTTAAACACTTTTGGATAAAGAAATAAAATAAAGCACAGAGGTGGTTTGTAACCACATGCTCTGGGATCGCAGAAAAGGCAGCCTTGCTGAGGGGAACAGTAATCACTAGTGGGCAGTGGGCGTTCCCAGCTGCCACGAGGCAGAGCCACCTAGCAAGTATCACCCCAGGATGGAACCACTAAAACCACCATGTTTCGTTCACCATGGACCAACCTCAGAATCAGAAATGAGCTATCCAACCCTCGCTCCTGCCACACCTTCTGTATTCCAGCTCTCATCGCCTGTCTACATCAATATCTTGCATCAAGCACACAAACACACACCCCCGCCCCATGCTGACTGCTGCACCAGCTGAAATCACCAGCCCAAACCGGCTTCTCCCTGCGTTTAGCACATCAGCATTCAGCACCACGGCCAGCGCCCGAGGCAGCAGGAGGGCGAGAACCCCGGAAGGGGCGGCCGGGAAATGCATAATCATCCCCTCCGCATTGGCTCCTGGGGCCCGCGGTTCTCTCTCTCGTTTCCCGTGCTGCTTTCCTGGGGTCCACCCAAGAGCACCGTGTCTGGGTCCCCATAAGTATTGGCTATATTATACTAACATATTCACTGATAATACACATAGCTCCCTCCCCTCTCTAAGAAGCTGATGGCTCTTGGCGACAACTGCAAACCCTCCCAGCCTCTAACATTTGGTGACTAAGAGAGCTTGGGACTGAGAAACCTGATTTAGTCATTAATATGTTGTGATCTCCCTGGGCTTGTATCTCACTCTACAAAGTGGGGGGAGGGGTGCAGGGGGAGGGGGGTGCCGGTAAATGAAATCAAGCCTTCTTTACTATCAGAACTCCCTGAAGAAAGTATGAGATGCATGTAAGGTTGTGTTTATTAATCCAGGTCCTTTTTCAAGTTTGGAGCTGGTATTAAAGGGTAATGGTTAACTGTTTCATCTCCTTGAGTCCACATCAAGAAGAATGTCCCAGCATTAAAGGAATGATCTGCTTTTTTCATCTGGATTTTCACCATTTGCATTGGCTCCCTGATGGCAGAAGATAAGCTGTCAGTTGGACCCAAGAATATAAACTGACTTCCCTGTTTGGTGATTCATTCTCTCTATCTCTCTATCTCTCCCCCCCCCTCTCTTATGCATTCTCTCTCTCTCCTCCCCAACTCTTTGTTGAGTTGACACAAGCAACACCTCAGTAACTGTTGCCCCAGTAGCCACAGCAGCAACAGACAACAGCAGCCTTGGCAGCAGAAGAGGTATCCGTGAGCAGAGCGTCAGAAGCTTTCCCTTGTCTTCATTTCAGGAAGTGAGAGAAGCTACGCCAAGTGACGGGAGGGGCCTGGCTGCTCTAGAATCTCAGCTCTCCTCCAAGAGCCTGGCACTGGGCACATGAGTCGCCGTGAGCACGCACATCAACAGGGCAGCTTCCAGCTGGCGTGGGGGGCCACCCCCTTGGCACTGCTGGGGAAAGCTGGGAAGGAAGGGGCCAGAGCCAGCTTCCAGCTAGGGCTGAGATGCAGCCTTGATAAGAGTGGGGATCTCAAAGCCATAAGGTGGCACCATGGAGTTGGACAGTCTCTAGCAAGGAAATCCATCTGTCCTTGAGACTCAGGGAGGAAGAATCCTTTCCTGAAGGTTATATGGTGATGGAAAGAAAAGGCCAAACTTTTCCAAAGGACTCTCTGCTTCAGAGAAGCAGAAATAGTCAGTGTCCACAAGACACCAAAGTAAACAGATTCTCTCATCCCTCGGGCACTGCCAACTTGAGCCATACTTCCATACAAATGGTACTGTGAGGACACATACCACTAGTTCCCAACTAATAGGACGTGTCCTCACATTGTTTGGATAATGTATTAGATTTAGGAGAGCTTTCTAGAAAAGCTCTGTGTTGGTACCTTTGCCCAGGATTGCAGACCCTGCAACCCACTGAAGCATCTCCTATGGGTACAAGCATCCCTTTGGATCAGGCTGCTCCTCCATACTTTTTCCCAACATCACAGCCCTGGGACTTTGGGTTCCAGGAGCGGGATCCCAGTGCACCCTTTAACCCAAATCTGGCCAAGATGTCCCCTCCCCTCTCCCAGCAGACTTTCAGCAAAAATATCCTAGAGCAAGGTGCAGTGAAAGTATCTCTGATAAACAGCAGGGAAACCAAGGTAAGCAGGGTTAATGGGGAGCTCTAGAACCAGATGGCTTGGGTTCCAGAACTGGCTCCATTCCCACCAGCCATGTTTTCCTGCACACATCATTTAACCTCTGTGCCTCTACTCCCCCATCCACAAAACAAAGATGGAAACAGCAGCACTGACGCCTTAGCAATGTTGAGGAGCTCAGGGGAGAGCATGTAGGCCAGTGCCCAGCAGGTACCTCGCCCCTAACGACTATGCAGTAACGAACAGAACTATAATGGGGGGGGGGAGAGGCCTGCAGTCGAGGCCTATTTTGAACTGCAGAAGGTACAGGGGACAAGCCCTTCCTATACCACTAGGGAAATTTCCTAAAAAGAAATATACAGTGGGCACACCACTCCCACTGGCTCCAACTCTCATTCTCTTACTGCAATCAATGCTCCACTTCCTCTGGTCACCTTTTAAAAGTCTCCGAATCCTAGGCCAATGGGGCCCTCTGTGTTCCCATACTCCTTAGGCCCCTTGGAGAAATCAGACGCTAAGAAAAGCAGGCAAGGGAGGCAGGTGGGTCCCCTTCTTTCCTTCGCTCCTCCTGCCCCCCTCTGCAACTCAGTGCAGAGCTAGGCATCTTCCTCCCCTAGGTCTTCAACACCTGTTGGGTTGAGTGCCAAGTCTTCTCCCACGCCCAGCCCTCCCTCCATCCTGGGATCCCCTCCCGAGCGAGTCCCCTGCACCTGTATTTGTTAATCAAGCCGCAGAGGACACAGTAATTGCCCAGCAGAAAACACGGGTGCAGATGTTAGGGAGCGCTGGGGCAAAAGCACTAAATGAGATTCTTGTTTTCCAAACAGAGCCCTAGATTTAATTACAGCCTTTCCAAGTGCTTATTAAAACCCCTTATTTTTTTTTCTTATTGTTTCCCTGCATTGCGCATATTGAATCAGCCGCTGCTGTTGTCTTGTTTTTGGAGCGTTCATAAAAAGAACCGATGTGGAAAATTGCAAACACAGACTATACCCAAACAATATCTTCTCCCATTGCTATTCTTTCTGCTCTTTCTTCCTACTGAATAACTACATCAGAGACTGTATTCAGCACACATCCAGGCCCTTTCCCAGCAGCGAAAGGGGGTCTTTTGCACATGGAGGGTCCACCTCTCTACCTGCCCAAGAAAAGATTGCGGGGGTGACTGAGCTTTACTCTGAGACCAGAAGGAGCAAAAACACTTACCCTGTGGGAAAGCTGGGGGTGGGGGGGACAGGTGAGCAGTAGACCTGGAATCACGGCCACCAGAGCCCAGAGGGCCCTCAGCAGGCATGGCCGTTACCTTCCCTGGCAGGTGTGGGAACCACAGGCCCAGGAACGTGAAATGATGAAGCCAAGGCAGCCAGTTCTCCTGCCCAGCCGGACTGGAGAGCTCTGCACTATAATGTGCAGCTCCCTGTGGAGGCTGGGGGCGATACACTCGTGTCCAGAAGGACCCACGTGCTCTTCCTTCAGCCCGTACGCTGCCTCATCGGAAAAGGGCACTGGTCTCTGGATGTCTTCTCAAGTGGAACGTCCCATCTTGATAACCAGCTGTGCTCCCTGCAAGTCACATCACTGCTCCAAGGTCACCGGGGCCAGGGTCATGGCCGGATACGGTGCCACCCAGGTGCTCCAAACTTTAATTGCCCACTTATCTCTGGCTGAAGCTGCCTTTTGAAAATCTAGCCTGTTTTCCAGGTCTTTCTCACACAGTTTCCATGGGTCAAAGTCCTAAGCATGCACCAGGGAAAAAAAGATCAGACCCATCCATGTGTCCCCTGGTGTCCCCCAGATCCGTCCCCGCTACCCTCTCTGGCGCTCCCCATTTGCTGCCACCAGCCACCAGTTGGATGTGGAGCCCAGTTTTGGAAGAAGAGGCAGCTTGTCACCCCCAGCATCGTCCCTCCCTGCTGCTGTACTGACAGGAAAGGGGAGCGGGCATAACAGTGCCAACTAGCTCGTGAAGGAGCAAGGCAGGCATGGGGCAACTCTCCCACTGGACAACGTGTGAGAGCCTGCTCTTTGTCTCTGTCCCTGCTCCTTGTAACCCAGCAGCAGCAGTCAGCCTCCCACCCAACACTGGGCTCCTGTCGGGAAAGCAGGGGAGAGTAGGGAATGGGAGCTGGTCCCTTCTGCCTCTACTCCAGGTCGGAGCCCCGAGGAACTCCGACCCTATGGCACTCTGCCCGGGTCCCTGCAGCTGAGCAGGGGCCCTCAGTGCTTCAACAATGGGGCCCAGGCCATGTGAAACCAGAGGAGAACTCTTGATTTTTTTTCCTACTGTGGTTCCCTCTGAACTTCTGTCTCCAAATCCTGTTTTTCAGTCTCACACAAGGACGGGAGCTGGGGCGGAGAGACCACAGGAAGAGAAGGCCATGGGCGGATTCCTTCATGACCCTCCCACCCCCGCAGGGAGGGGACGACAGCGGCAGTACGCAGGTGCACCCCGCCCCGCTGCACAGGAACGCGGGACACCTCGCCCCTTGGGGACTGTGGGTGGCACGGGAGCCTGGTGAAGTGTGACAAGAGCACCAACAACTCAGCAAACCTGCTGTTTCTGCTGCACATCCCCGGAGCCGATCTCCCCAGCAGAATCATGGGACCTGGGAGCCAACACACTGGTGACGCCAGATCCTCAGACTTCCTCAAGGCCCCACGGCAACTCAGAGGCAGGGCTGGGACCAGGCTCAACCGTCCCCGCCCTAACACAGCGCTCGTTTCGGCCGCTGACGACGAGGAAAGTGGTTGCCCTTTCCCTCCCCCCGAGCCCTGCCCTCCCAGCTCCCATCGGTGGGCGGCAGGTGCAGGCGAGTGTGTGCGCAAACACACGAGCACCGCCACGTGTGCCCTACCTGGTGCTCACAAGCGCGGTCCATATCCCTGGTGCCACCGAGTGTCCCAGCAGCTCAGCCGCAACCTCTGGGCGGCGCCTCTATTACCGCCCACCTTTCGGGGAGCAAGCTTCCATGTCTTTCATTTCATGGACAATTCAGAACCTCTTTGCAGAGGGAATTGATGTTGAGCCACACATTTTCCCACCTGAGCGGTGGTCAGAACTCACAGTCAGAGCAGATGAAGACAAGGTAGTAAGTCAGCAGCTTACGACAACAAAGAAAGCAGCTGAACCACGGAGAAAAGTCTTGGAAGGTGATACAGCTAAAAACCTGTGTCTCCCTAAGGAGGCTGTTAACAGCCTGTCACCTGGGGCCCAGGGGAGAGAGCCACCAGCCAAAGGCAGATGAGCGACAGGGCTCCCCCGGGCTGGCTCCCCGGGGCCGGCTCCCCAGGAGCGCCGGGTGTGGGTCCTCAGTGGGCTCCACTTGGACTTCAGGGGGTGGTGGCCCAGCCGGTGGCTAGGGCAGAGCTGCCTTCTGAGGACAGAAATCCCGGTCCACCTCAGGGAGATGACAGGGGCCACTGGAACGACCAACAGTGGAAGGCTGTGTGGAGGAGCAGTGGATCTGAACTTCAGAGGGGCCATTATTATTCACCCCCTCCTTCGGCTCTCCTCTTCTGAGTCTAAATGTATTGCGTTAGAAAAATCAGCCTGGCCTGCTTCTAGAAGATTCCCCAGCTAGGGTAGGCCATCTCGCAGCCCAAGGGGCGCCTTCCCATTTAAGCCCCGTCCATCCTTCTCCATACCCCACAGCTCAGTGAGCCCCGGAGTCTGTCATCGCCATAGCTGACCAGGCCTACCCGCGGGAAAGCTTTCATCACACGGTATCAAAACAAAAACGTGAAAATGAGGATGACGCAGGGTGTGTGTGTGTGTGTGTGCGTGTGCGTGCATGTGTGTGCGTGTGCACGTGTGTGTGTCTACGCGTACGTGTGCGTGCGCACGCATGCGTGCGTGTGCTCGTGTGTGCGTGCGTGCGCGTGCATGTGTGTGCATGCGTGTGTGTGTAAGGTAGCCCCCTGTCCTTTCTTGGGAAGAACTATCCTTTATTCTGAGATGATTCTTGTACTGGGAATAGATCCTTTTTCATGTTAAAATATTACGTCTTTTATGAGTTAGTAACAACAGTAACTGGTTTTCTTGTTGTCGTTTTAAGGTGGTGTTCCTGCTCCTTTTCTCTTTTAACTTTCTTACGTGACAAAGAAGTCAGCTCCCTTGAGTTCGTCCCAGTTTTGTGGCTGGTTTTTACTCTTTACTGGTCTGTGCAGTGCAGGAGCCAACAGCTCACCCCCTTGGCCCCTGTCACCTCTGCCAGACAGATGCAGAGGCTCGGGGTGGGCTCCCGACTCGAAGAGAATCAGGCACCGCCTGGCAGGGACCGCACGTGTGATCGGCCTCCTCTGTGCCTCTGCCTGAGCTTCCCACGGCCCACAGCAGGGCTCCTGTGCGGCTCCCCTCTGCCTCCAGCTCCATCCCTATGTGCAACTCAAATGCAAGACCAGCGGACGAGTGAGGCACCCTGAGAGCTTCTCCCTCTTGGAACCACCAGTCCTCAAAACAGGCCCAGCGTCCTCACCAGTGCCTCCTGCCCAACGCACACGTGTGAGCTACAGCCCCAGTGTCCACAGGCTTCTCTGAGACTTGGCTCCTGCATCACCAGGCAACTCAAGGCCACAGGACTGGGGTCTCCATATAGACCGTCCCTGCCAACTGAGTTTGTGCCACCCCAGCCAACTGCAGGGTCACCCACCACATTGTTTTGTGCCTCACCAGGGGGTAAATTAGACCACCAGGTCCTCTGGTCCCAATTTTTCTTCAATGTCGAATACATATTAACTCGTTTTGTATGTACCATTATTATCCCATTTTATACCAAGGAAACGGGCCAGAGACATTAGGTAACTAGTCCGAGGTCACAGAGCTGGTAGATGGAGAAGCTGGGATTTGAATGCAGTGGCCTGGCTCAAGAGTCCACACCCTTAGCCTGACAGTGGACCTCTGTCCTTGTCACACAATGAGACTTCTGGCACCCAGAGGTTTGGATGAAGGTAGGACTCAGGAAAGAGAGAGATCATGCCAATCCCCGTGCAGGTCCTGCCAAGGAACGTTCTGGATTCCCGGGGATGTGATGTAACGATGAAGCGCTATGAAAGCTAGTAACCTGCTCCAGGACGGATGTGAGCGATGCGCATTCATTTAACCGCGCGGAGGTCTCAGTCCCAGCAATCACAGCATAGGGCACACGCATCGAGAGATTCAATCATTACTAGTAAGTGCTAAAATGTGAAAAATTTAATCATTTCTAGATTGTAACTAAAAATAAATTTAAAAATCACGTGTTATTATATGTGCAGTGTTTTTACCTTTTTTCCGCATTTTAGCACATACTAGTAATGAATGTATCTCTCGGATACACGCGACCTACACTGTAAGTTTTTTAAAGCAACCTCTGTAGGGTTCACAGAGAATAAACAAGGTCACCCAGGGAGTGAGCACAGAGACAGGAGAACAAGCACCAGACCTCCAATGGACAGATGTCGGGAAGGTGAAGCAAAACCATCAAGAGCCCGAAAAGGAGGATCCAGGGAGGAAGGTGTCCAGAGGCCAAGTGACATGTTTGGAAGAGGGGAGAGGGCCAGCTGTGCCCGAGGATGCTGGTCAGACAAGGTGAGGCCGCGTGCGCGCTGTGGGGCGCAGCTGACGCCCTGGCCGAGTCCGGGTGGGGATGGCAGGCCACCTGCCTCGGTGGCTGGTGTGATGCCACAGCGAGCACCACGGCAGCCGTGTGTAAGCAGCAGGAGCTATTCGGCTAGTCCCTCTCGTCTTTCATTCTTCACAGAGAGAAAGGAGGGCGGGGAGGGAAGAGGGGGCGCTCCCTGTGGGCAGGGAGTAGGAAGACATTTGCCTTGTGGGGGTCCTCGCCACCCTCTGAGTCTTCTTCCCAGGCTTTGAAACACTGTTTGGAAGGCTTCTCACCAGGATGGAAGCCTGACGAGGGGCCTGACGACCCACAGGGAGGATGCCGGCAAGGCACCGGAACCCCACCAGCAGTCCTGGAGCAGAGCAGCGTCGTGAATGCAATAATGGAGACCGGGACAATGGGGGGGAGCAGGCAGGATGGTGGGGGGCAGGGAGGAGAGGATCCCCAGGGCTCTGTCGTGGAAGTGCACCGCTGGAGCAGCAGGTGTGAGAAGACCTCACAGAGCCGAGGGCCCGGTGGGGTACAATGGCGTCATCAGCAGGCGGCACTGGGGTACCGCTCATACACTCCCCAGCCCCCCCAGGAAACTCTCCTGGCCTGCGGTGACCAAGGCTCATCTGTCTATCGCCTGTCTGCTGCCCACCCCTCGGCACCTTCCGCGCCCTCCGTGCCCTTCAGATCTCGGATCGCCCTGCACACATCACAGGTCTGGCAGGGCGCTGGCCCGTTCTCCAGGGTGTCGGGACACTTCCGGTTTCCAATGGCTCCCACCAGGTCAGCGCTCGGACCTGCCTCCTCCGCGGGCGGCCTGGCCTCCCTGCCCCGCCTGACAGAGAGACATCGCCAGGCTTACAGGAACAACTCCCTCGGCTCAGTGTCAGGGCGGGCTCAGAGCCAAAACGCCTTTGCTCATCACAGCGTTTTGCTCCCACCACCTCCGATCTGCCAGGCCAAACCCCAACTCCCTCCGAGTTGCTATGGCAACTCATTTCACAATCACATATGCCTTGACCCCAGAGCTAAGGGATTAGGGTCTGGGCTTTTAAATCTTTGGGGTGGCTCCCGATGACACTGTCAATATGCTAAACACTGAGGTGAAGCACAGAGGGAGGGGGGCCCTTGCCCTGTTGGGATTTTTCTATTGCTACAATAAAAGAGTCTGTGGAAGCAAATAAGAAACACAGCTTTTCTCAACTGCTTTCTTTTCGCTGGTCCTGGCTGGCACAAGCCCAGTCCAGGCCACCAACTTCTCTCCCCTGGATGAGGCGAATCGCAGACAGGACCGGAAAAACACAGGAGCAGCCGCCTGAAGGGTCTCCCCAACTCCAGGACAGACCCCTATACTCCATTCTCCACCCACAGCCAAGGGGCATTCTGCAACTGGGCAGTGGGCTATGTGGGCCTCTGCTGGACACTCCGCAGGAACTGCCCTTATGGTGATAAAGTCCCCTCCTGGGGCCAGACCCTCATGATCAGGCTTTGGCCACTGTTCCAGTCCCAGGGGTCCCTTCTCCACTGACCCCTCAAACCCTGCTCTCTATAATCCAGTCACTGTGAACTTCCTGTAATTCCCCAAATGTACCCTTCTCTCCCCTCTGGACCTTTGCACACCTAGAGTGTTCGTCCTTTTGGTCTAGCTCAAGCTTGCCCAACCCGCAACACGTGGGTCACATGCAGCCCGGGACGGCGTCGAATGCGACCTAACACAAATTCGTAAATTTCTTAAAACATTACGAAAATTTTTCACAGATCCTTTTTTTTTAGCTCATCAGCTACCATCAGTGTTAGTAGGTGTGGCCCAAGCCAATTCTTCTTCCAGTGTGGCCCAGGGAAGCCAAAAGGTTGGACACCCCTGGTCTAGCTAATCCCTCGTCAGCCCCCAGGGCTCAGCTTAGTTACCACCTGCTCCAGAAAGCCTTCCCTGATACGCCTGCCCACTAAGCTGGGTGCCCCTGCCTGCTCTCTGCTGCTTTGTCTTTCCCGGCTTTGAGGATGTATCACATATGTTATCTGGTCTACCTCCCAACCAACTACCTAGAAGCTCCCAGAAGCAATGTTGACTGTCTTTCCTTCACATCTGTAGTCTTAACACTCAGTCCCTTGCAGGACACAGGAGCCAGGGAATTCAATGTGTGACTGAATGAATGAATGGATGAATGAATGCCATGATGACCAAAATTGGAGAGGAAGCTCTGTGCATGTGACTCTCAGCATACCATTTCAGTTACAGAAAATGAACGTAGGAGCTTGCTGAACGACACCTCCCCAGTTCTCTAGGCTTGCAGAATGGCAGCTGAGGCCTCCAACCAGAAAACCACAGGCATGAAGCCCACCTACATTCTTACAGCCCACGGACTTGTGAGAAGGCCCTATCTCCCAACCCCGTCCCCAAATCCAGTCATGCAAACTGAAGACAAGAGAGAAGTCAAGATCATTTGCAGAACTACAAAGTTATAGCACTGGGCATTTTCCCTCCCTTCCCGGTGGCAAACGCATCCCCGAAGCTGAGTCAAGGGAAGGCAGCCCCAGCAGAATGGACTGTAGACACAGGAAGTGCATGTGAAAGGGAGATGCTGGAGCTCACTCGACCCCAGCAGGAGAGGGGCCGGGCTGACCCTGGTGTCCTTGGATATCTCTTCCGCCTGCCCGCCACCCCGAGGGCATGGGCAGCCTAGTGTGCACTCCCTACAGCACCACTATGCAAAAAGCATGCGGCAGGGTCCACTGTAACCCATGTCCCAGGTACAAAGCAGCCCTTGGCTGGGGGTGGGGAACGGATTGCAGGGGCTGCTCCTGGAGTCGGGGAGGCAGACCAGTTAGGCGGCTGCTCCCACATTTCATCTGGGCCTGTATGCTATTAGCCTCATCCAGGGGAGAGAAATCAGTGGCCTGGACTGGGCTCGTGCCAGACAGGACCAGAGAAACGTAGACAGACTCGAGAATCATCTTGTTTCTTATTTGCTTATGCTGCTCCATGCCCCGCACCTCTGCAGCACTGCGCTCTGAGGGAGAGGCCAGGAGGAACGCTGACAGGGATGGATGGTGCAGATATGAGTTCTGAATTGGACGAGCCCGGGCTGCCTTTTAATTCCTTCAAGGGGCCGGAAAGTCAGGGCTCTGTCTGAGATGTAATTAGGGGACGGGAGGCGGACTCGTGCTGGTTTCTTTGTATCCCTCTCAGTTCAGACTGTTCAATAGAAACCAGATCCATCAGGAGGGAGGGAACTCTGAGCCTCATCCAGGGCTGGAGAAAGAAGGGCGTGGGGGAGTAGGACTACGGGAAAGTTCTTTCCAAGGTCTAGGGCTGAGCTTCTGGGCGCCTCCTCTTCTCCTCTCTGACCCCCAGCCCCCAATCCCCATGTTATTATGATTAGAAAATATTCAGCATCTGGCTGAAGGTTCAGCATTAAGGTCAGTCATGCAAATGCTGAATCCACAGGAAATGCTACCTCCAGATAACCAGAGAAGACGGAATGCATGCAACACCTGGCTGTGATGTTTTCCTCCATTATTCATTCAAAAGGGCGCTTTGGCATCCTGAAGGCACAGCATGCACTCAAATGCAAAACAAGTCGGACTCAGCCTGCGCGCAAGGCACCCCCAGCTCTAAGGGGCTTTGACAAGAACACAGCTCACAGCTCTGTATCTTGCGACAGCATTCCTGCCCCAATCCAGGAGGAAAATGTTACCCCTCTGGCTCCTAAAAGGATCTCTTTTTTCTCTCTCCCTTCTTCCCTGCCTCCAGCTCCTTTGCTCTAAGTATTTATGATGTCATGGCTCATTAACATTCCTCGCAGGACATCTTTAATAAATATGCTGTGGGGGGAAAGCCTTGGCCTGAATATTAAATACTAAGTTTATAAGATACGTAATCCTCCTAATTAAGTTGAATTTAGCCTTGTGCGTTAGATTGAGAGACAGAGTGGAGAAGGGAGCAGTGACCACCAAGAAGCCCAGGGACCCTGCTGCAGAGCTCAGAGCACGACCCTTCCAAATTCCAGCCATTCCAGCCTGTGCTCTTTGGGACACACAGCCCGACAGCATCTCCAGGGCCAAAACCAGGTATCTACGCCGGGTTCCAAAAGGACTCTTTCTTCTGTGCTACCCCTGCACACAGGCCAGACTCTGGTGCTGGGTGTACAGCCGGAGAGATGGGACCTCCAGCATCTGGAGTATTCTGGGCGACCTGGCCTTACAACCCCAACCCCAGAGTGAGGCCATCAGTCCCTGGGCCAAGCCATCCTGACCCAGAGACACCCTCCAAATTCTCCATGCTTCCTTCGCACAGAGAGACAGCGTGCCCTTGAACTTTTGTAGTTCTGGGCTGCAGCATTTCACGGTGGAATTTGTCCAAAGCATTTTCCCTGTTGTTAAGGCTTGATCCTCCCTGGCCTGCTTAATGTCCCCTAAAGAAATGTGTCTTCCCTGGTGCCACTTTCCACCCCTCATACACTTCCTAGGACAGTCTGCGCCACCTCCTTGTCCTGTGTCATCACTCCCTTATTTACTTGGCCAGTATTTGCCGAGGCCCCACCACACACTCAGTCTTGTCTCAGGTTCCACAAGGAAGACCAGAATGACGTCGGCTCTGCCCTCTGCAAACCAGCTGTCCCCAGGCTGCCTCCAGAGTGCAGCAAGGGGACTGTGGCCTACTCTGTCCTGTGGGAGGGGTCAGGGAGGCATGTTGGAAGAGAAGACTTCTAAAGCTCAGGCCTGGGCTGCCTGGCTCCGAGGGTGGTGCTGAGGCAGACAGTATGTGAGCTGAAGGGATTCAGAATGAACGCTCGGGAGGAGTTCAGAGAAGGCTTCCAGGTGGAGGGAGAAAGTAAGCAGAGTGTGCATGCGTGGGGAGGACCTGGAGACACAAGACGACCAACAGGGTCAGCTGCAAAGGGAGCCAGCCGAGGCAGCTCTGACACAACGGCTCACTCACTCGGGGAAGATCACATTCCGCGCTGGGATGCACCATGGGGCCAGGGGGTGGAGCAGGAAGGCCAACAGCATCCTTCTTGCATCTTCAAGTGCTTTAGTCACTGCAGCAGAAGGGACATCCTGACTTGGTAAAGAAAAGTCCTTGCCCACCTGTGCCCTCGTGGGACACGGCTGGTCTGGGGCGGCTTCCCTGGGAACCGTGGGGCGTGGCCGCCGGTGCGTGCGTGCGTGCGTGCTAGCTTTCACGGCTGGCGGGAGTGAGCAGCCTCCGGCCCTTTCTGCAAAGGGGCAGAGCAGCAAAGTGCTTGAGTCCCCATGGAAAAACAGACCAAAAGGAGGACGGGGCACCCCGAGACCGAGAAGGGGGTGATCAGCCGCCTCTGCTCCCAGGGATGTGAGATCCAGGAGGGTCCCTGCAGCTCAAAGCCAGGGATGGGCAAGGCTGCTGTGCTTGGAATAAAATGGGAATGGGGAACCACTGCCTTCTCGGGACGAGTGGGTGAAGGGACAGCTCAGCTCAGGTGAGGGCTTGAAGCTAATGAACCCCAAAGAAAACACAGATCTCTCAGGGCAGCACAGTAAGCAGGATCAGGTCTGGGATGGAGTGGCTTTGGGTAGTCGGACCAAGGCACCGGGAGCTGTGGATGCTTTGCCTCAGACTTGCAGAATGATGCCTCTTTCCGGTGCACCTGAACACCCACCCAGATGCAAACGGGGTGAAAAGTCTGATCGCAGCAATGCTTTATAGTTAAGCATGCACAAGACTGGAGGGAGACACACCTCAGCGTTTACGGTGGTTATCGCTAGGTCGTGGAGTTGTGGGTGATGTTTAGGTATCTTCCCCATCCGCCCTCCCCCCTTAATTACGGTATTATTCTGAAGAGTCTGGATGCTCTCTAAATCCTAAGCCTGCAGGCTCTGGCTGCATTTTAAATGACCAGTCTGAAAGCATGTTGTCAATAACTTCCAGGAGAGAGTGCGGGCAGACAGAGGCTGCGACTGCGGAAGCGACTCCAGACAGACCCGCAAGAGACAGAAGGCTGCTGGTTGGACACAGGGTCGGCTGGTCAATATCCTTGGAACTGGGCCCAGAATCCTCTGCCTGGAATAATGCAGGTGGAAATCATGCCAAGAAAGGGAGACTTTGCAGAAAATGAGGGGGAACGAGGAAGGCAAAGAAAGCAAAACACTGATCGCAAGAAACTGCCCTGGAGGAGCTAATGCTCTGTGCAGGAAGGGAATCTGGTCTCCAGGGCAGCTAAGCAGTATAGAGTTGGGTGTGCCTGGGCCTGATGAGGGGCACAGCAATTAGCTCGGGGAAAGGGGAGCAGAAGATGAGGGTGGGAAGGCCTGAAGCAGAGCTGAGCCTTTCTCAAGTCCATGGGTCAAGGACATTCTCGTTTGAGCTGGGCTCCACAGGGAGCTGGAGAAGACACCCAAGGCTTTCTGGGATTGCCTCCGATGGCTGCATCCATGTTTGCTGATGTTCTCAGGGGGCTGGACTTTAGACTCCTGGGGTCGGGGAAGGACGAGGATAACAGAATTACAGCATTTCCTGTGCCTCAGACACACACACACACACACACACACACACACACACACACACACGGAATCACAGCAGGAAGGTGGCCTCCTGAAGGAGCCTTCCCCTTTCCCCAGGTCCATTCCACAGGGACCACCTAAGTGGCCACCTTCCAAAGCTGTGGCCTCTGCAGGTGTCCTGCAAAGCTCCTGGCTCTTCTCAGCAGCCCCTCCTTCATCTCCCAGCCTCCAAGAAGCAGCTTCAAGGTACAGAGGTGGGGAGCGGGGGAGAGGGGGTGCAGGGGGGTGATGCCTGAGTTCTCCCTCACCACCCACACTACTCCGTGACAACAAGGCTCACTTGGCTCGATCAATGGCACCTAAATAAACAAGCTTACCAACACCCACCTCACCATCAGAGATGGCCTAGGTGGTATATAGCTTCGCATCCATTCATCCTATAGACTTTTATTGAGTAACTAGTTAAGTTCATGAACTTGCCACCGTGTATTGACACTGGCAGCCAACTCGGTGAGGTTTCATAACCCCCACAAACTTAATTGTCAGATTTGGGGCATGATGACAGCTACAATGGCCATTCCACAAAGAGTTCTAAAATTGCTTTGAAGGGTGGACTAGCTGGTGTCAGTGCACGGCTTCCCAAGGGGAGTATTTGAAGGCGACCGTAGTGATACTCAGCAACGAGGTATGTAGCACTTTTTCTAGGATGAGTTCGCGAACTTAATTGCCTGACCTCGTAGATGGAGAAGGTACTGCCCTCACTGTGCTTCCATTCTAGTAGGAGGCAGAAAAAACAGGAACAGAGGCAAACAAAATGTTTATCTCCCCAACCTCTCAAGGTTAGAGTATCCCAGTGCTCAGTCCTCGGGCCTCTCTCTGCTCTCCCCTCCTCCGCTCCCTCTCCGCCCCCACCCTGCCCCGTCCTGTCCTCTTGTCCATCCACATACGTGTATCTCCAGCCTAGGTGACTTCCCTCAACTCAGATTTATATCCAAAAGTCTACTTACTATCTTAACTTCGGTGCCTCTGTGTGTGTGTGTAAAACCTTCAATTTAATGTACTCAGAACTAAACTCTAATCTTCCCCTCCCCAACCCCAAGTCTGCTCCCCATATAAATCCCCCATCTCAGTTCATGACAATGCAAATCCTTCTTCCAGTGGCCCAGGCCTACGACCCTGAAGTCACCCTTGACTACTCTTTTCCTAACACCCCATATCTGATTTGTCAAGAAATCCAATTTGGCAAGAGCTCCCTCCAGGGATTTCCATAGGCTCTCCCTACAGAATACAGTCAGAACCCAGCCACGTCTCCCCACTTTACCACCAGAGTCTGAGGCGAGCCCCCACCTGCTTACCTGCATCGTTGCAATGGAATCCCAAATGATTGCTGTGCTCCCAGCCCTTCTCATACCATCTGTTCTCAATCCGGCAGTCAGAGGGACCTAGCCGGTGAGTGTCCCATCTCAGGAACTGCCCAGAACTGGCAGTCACTTACAAATGGCCAGGCAAACTGGAAAGACCCAGGGTCTACCACTAAACCCATCTGGTGGGGTAGGACAGGCCCCTGAGAAAGTGTCTCTGCTTTAGGGACCAGCAGGAAGAGTTCTGTTCCTCCAACCCATTCTCCCATGCCCCACTCCCGAAGAAAATTAAACAGGAACCCAGGAGAAGCCAGGGAAAGGTGGCGCGGGCAGGAAATCCCAGGCGTGGACACAAGGGAACCCAGACCCACCTGTGGTCTGACTTGATTTCCCAGGACCTAGAGTTCTCCGGAGGGGCCCAGGGCCAAATCCCTACCAAGTAACCAACGGTGCATACCTGTGGGTTACGTGATCCACGTCAGGCTCCCTACAGAACCGGCAGGGCAGGAGTCTGTGGTTTGGCATCTGGCTGGCTCCTAGGAGTCACGACAAATGCTTGCAAGTAGAGGGGCGGCGTGGGTTTGGCCGGCCTGCCTCTCTAATTAGAAAAGCGGACGATGGGGCATGGGCCTGCAGTCTCCTACTGCCTGACAGTCCGGGCACATCCATTTGCATTAGTTCAAGCTGCCCTCTAAAGTCCCAAATGCCAACACACAGACACTATAAACCACAGCTCCCAGGAGTCGTCTGTCTCTGAGTTAAAAGTAGCCTCCCATGTCCACTCCCCACACCATCCACAGAGAAGACGCTTTGGCTCCTACACTCAGCTCTAAGGGTCACCCCCACACCCCCAGCTCCCCATCCTCCACGTGTTGCCCAGGGCAACACTGTGTGGTCAACATCATCTCATCCAGAAGCTGCCTGAACATCTCCATCTCTTGAGCATCCTGGAGAGGACGTGTGGGTCGGGGACTGTGTCAGGTGGCTGCTTGCTCTGCTCTCTCTCAAATCTCCACTCTAGCCGCCATGGAGGTCTCTGATGAACTCCCGCCTTGACTGGCAGTGAATCCAGGAGGTCCAGCAGTCTCAGTGCTGGAAGCGCTAGGACGTAGCCTCGCTCTGCTTGGCGGGGCTGGTAAGTCCTACACGGGGGCTGCAGCGGGGCAGGAAGTTACTCGTACCCAGCAATGCCTTCCCTCGGGGCAAACTCCTGAAAAGAGCCATGATCATTACCGGAGACCGGTGCATCTCTAACATACCCTGTGTACGTCTGTGTGTGTTCTCATGGGTAGGAGAGAAAGAGATGGAGCGTTGTTATCAATAGTGACTGATGGTGATTGTGCCACGTTGGGAGGTCTCCAAATGTTCGCATGTGGGCATGGCCTAGGACAGAAGTCGCCAAAATGCAGGGAAACAGCTAGCCATCTGATTTTCACACTATGTGCCAACATGACTTTGGGTGTCGAGAAAGCTTCAATACTCATAAAGTCAAACGGCACTTTTTCTGGACTAATACACTCTCAGATGTCCGCTTGGGAACAGCTTTTAGATTGGCTGAGACATTTTATTTATCATTGTTTAGAAGTCAGCACAGACCTGAGAGAATAGAAAATGATATGCTCTGCATAAACGTCCTATTTCCTTAACTTTTTAAAACAGTGCTTTATGTCTAGGTATGAGAAATACAAAGATAAATATGGTAAGAACCTTGCCCTCACCATTTGCAACCCTCAAAAACATCACTCAAAACTATTTTTTTTAATATTTACCATATTTTGCCATGTATAATGCATACTTTTTTGCCCAAATTTGGGGAGGAAAAATAAGAATGCATATTATAGATGAGTAGTACTAACTCTGTATCTATATAAATGTTTTTAATTCTTTTATTTATGCTTATAAGTTAAAAATGTAACTCTAGAAATCAATAACGACACCCGTATGCAAAATAATACCCGGGAATACCATCATCGGTTTGGGGGGATTTTTAACAGAAAAAAGTTTTATACATAGAATTTCTTGGACCTTGTATCTGTTCTTGTGTTTTCCAATTATTTGTTACATAAATTTTCTTGTACCCTAATATGTTAAAAAGTAAATGCTAACATTCCTTTATAATACAAAAAACAAGTGCCGAAATATAAACAAGTAAAAATTTAAATTAAAAAATTAAAACAAAACATTTTTTCTCTGAAAGTTTGAGCCAAAAATATGAGTGCACATTATACACGGGATCCCATTACACGCGGGATCGCGTTACGCACACACGAGCGCGTTACGCACACGGGAGCGCGTTACACGCGGGAGCGCGTTACGCACGCGGGATCGCGTTACACACGGGAATCGCGTTACGCACACGGGGTCGCGTTACGCACGCGGGAGCGCGTTACGCACGCGGGATCGTGTTACACACGGGAATCGCGTTACGCACACGGGGTCGCGTTACGCACGCGGGAGCGCGTTACGCACGCGGGATCGCGTTACACACGGGAATCGCGTTACGCACACGGGGTCGCGTTACGCACGCGGGATCACGTTACACAAGGGAATCGCGTTACACACACGGGATCGATCGCGTTACACACGGGAGCGCGTTACACACACGGGGTCGCGTTACACACGGGATCACGTTACACACACGAGCACGTTACACACAGCAAAACCCGGTACATCAGCTGCTGGACACCATGTAGATGCTCCCTAAAGATATGAATGAATTGACATCAACTTACTGCAGTGCCACAGATGCAATGGCTGACAAAGCTCCCGCTAACCAAGCATTTAGAAGTGCTGGAAAAATACAGCAAACATCCTTTAAATGCGTGGCTGGTCTCATACGACAGCAAGGAAACTATCTAGAGGCCAAAAAAAAAAAAAAAAGAGGAGGAAGCTGAGAACCAGAGTGGGAGTGGTGCTGAGGCTGTGGCTGCACGTGGAGCACTTGCTGGTCTTGATGGAGGGGAAAATAAAGAAACCTGGGTTTGAATAGCCACCTAAGGACAAGGGACAAAGCTATGGGCCTGGATGAAATGGGAACCCACATCTGAAAAACCGTCCCCAATGCAAAGATGGACTAAAAAAATAAATCTATCCACCGTCAAAGGAAGTGGCACAAATGTCCATCTATTGGGGACTAGGATCTGGGTTCACAACCCAGGCCTGCCCAGTGCTATCTTCATAGTCTCAGAACCTCTTGATGGAGGAAGTCAATAGAAGTGGCCCCTTCCGCTGATGCCCTGAGCACATGACAGAAATCAATGTAAACCCTCTCTAGAAGAATACACTCTTGCACGCATTACACCAAATATCACTGATAAAGCTCCATTAAATAAAATCTGATTAGCCCAATTTACAAAACACAAAATAGAGCCAACAGGAGTCATCACAAATAACAAACAGAACGTGACCCATAGGAGTTTCAGTTCATGGAAGTATTTGATACAGACTGTAAAATCAAAAATTCAAATTCATTTACAAAATAAAGGCAAGAGTCAAAAACAAGGCAGGAAGAAGGTAATAAAAATAATGGTGTGAAATTTATACAGTCACTTGATTTTAAAACTCAATGAAGTCAGCTGTTTCCAATACAAGAACTTGCAAGGTATTTGGGTATATTTTCCTTCTAAAAAGAAAAAATCCCATATTCTAGATACATTTTTTTCAATTTTCTTTAAAATTCTCAAGGAACTGACAACTAAGGAATTATCAGGTCACAATCTATGTGATGGAGGAAATCAAGAATCCTAAAGTTAGATGTGCCCTGAGAGCCTTTACCAAAGTAAGAGAACTTGAACCTCAAGTTTACTCAGCCTCAAAAGAAAAAGCCCAAGTCCTGCCCAGCATCAGGATTCCAAGAGTGACCCTCTCCCATTAAGAGTGGGAACCCGAAAAGCTATACTCTCCAGATAACTACTAGGTATGCATAGGTCCAACCCATCCTCACAGTCCCAGGGATCACACAAAAAGTTGCCTTGGTACAAAAGAAGAACAGGAAGGAAAATAAAACAAGCTCTATCATTGAAAAATTATAACCAATGTCTGATTTGCTGCCTGTTTGGACGATCCAAATAACCTCAAACGATTAATTCAGCTTGAAAGGTTGGTGTCAGTAGTGCCCCAAATGTATGGAAGAAGGAAACAAAATCCTCTCTGGAAGAAAGGACCTTTATCCTAGGTCTCAAAGAAATACCACAAATAATTGCCTGTAAAACACGTGCAGCTTATAGTCAAAAATCACCATGTACACAAGGGAGCAAAGCACCATAAATAAAAATAAGCAGAAAAAGAACAAGCAGCAGAAACAGACCTGCAAAGGGATTATATATCAAAATCATAGTGTCAGATTATACAAGGAATATCTATCTACTCTTTAAATAAATAAAAGGCAAGCTTGAAAAAAATCTGCAGGCTAACAGCAAACTACTTTTCAAATGACCAAGCAGATTTGAAAAATCAAATTGGAATTCTAGAATTAATGGTAAATTAGAATTTTCAAATTCAGTGGATCGATGTGATAGCAGCTTAGACAATCTGAAAAGAGAACTAGCAAATTATAAGATATATTAAAATAAAGCACTTCAAAGGGGATAATGGGATAGAGATATGAGCAGTTTACAGAAAAAGAAATGGAAGGACTTCAGGCTTCTGCTTATGACTTAGAAAGTTGGAAAGAGCACCATTCCCACACTTGAAATAGAAAATCACCAACAACCTGAAAATGGACTATTTTTGCTGAGCTCATCAGAGAGTTGAGGTCACTGGAGGCCAGGGTAAATAGAGAGAGTCCGGTAAAAGGGTACAAACTTCCAGTTCTGAGAAGAAAAAGGTCGGAGAATCTAATGCATGACATGATGACTCTATCTGATAATACTGTGCTGTAGAAAACAATGTGCTGAGAGAGAACTTGTGTTCTCACACACAAAAGAGGTGATGGACATGCTTATGAACTCACATGCCGGAATCCTTTCACAATATATACATATATCAAATCATCACATTGTGTACTTTATATATATTACAACTTTATATTACAATAAAATTATGTTATTGTCTATTACACCTCAACAAAGCTAAAAAAATTATTTTTAAATAAAATAACTTGAAAGGAAAAAATTTTGACAATAAGCACATCACAAGTCAAAATCTCTGCAGACACTATGCCCGAGGAAAATTTCCAGACTCAAATGCATGTATGATGTAAGAAGAGGGAACAGAAACTTTATAACGACACAACTGAAAGCCTTTGTAAAATGGACAATTTTCCAGCAAAGCTTACAAAACTGATCCAAGAAAAATAGAATATACATTAGTCATGGAAGTAATTCGGTCAATGATTAAAACTTATTCGGAGGGTGGATGAATCCCTGAGCCAGACTGCTTTACGATCATAGTCTACCAAACCCTCAAGAAAGAAATCATTTCAATCGTATTCAAATTGTTCAAAGAGGAAAAAAAGGAGTAAAACTCATCAACTTATAAGTCTTCCAACTTTGATTCCAAAATCAAATGAGGATAATATAAGAAGGAGACATTTCCTGCCAAAATCATTCATGATAAAAAAGATGTAAAAATGTGAAATTAGATTTTAACGAACTGAATCATATAATGTTTAAAATCATAATACATCAAAACCATGTAAGACTTATCTCAGAAAGGTAAGAAAAGTTCAATAATAGGATATCTACCAACATCATAAATCATATTGAGAAGAAGGTAGAAAAACTACATAATATACTCAATGGAGACAGAAAAATCTTTTGATTAAAAAAGCATTAGAGATTTTTTTAAATCTTACCAAACTAGAACTAGAAGGATCTTCTTAACAACTCCCAAAAACTTTATCAAACATTGTACTTCTGGTGAAATAGGAGTATTCCTTTTTAAAAGCAGGAAGAAATTAAGAATACAACTTTCATTATCTCTATTGAGCATTTTACTAGAAGTATAAAACTGTAATTATTCATAAATAACACGACTTCATGTATAACACCCAAGACAATTTTAAAATAATCAAAATTAGTAAGAGAAGTCAGTAAAGTTGTGGGGTATAAAACTATTATATTAATACAAAAATCAATCATTATGCTGTATCTCAACATCAAACAATTAGACCATTTAATTTTTAAAATAAAATTTACAATAGAAAATAAAACTACAGAGTATCTAAGACTAAATCTAACAATAGGTGTGCAAGATCTTTATACATAAAATTATAACACATTACTTAATGTCATTAAAGATGACCTAAAACTATTGGGAAGTATTCAATGTTAAAGGATAAGAAGATTAAATATTATAAGATATTGATTTTCCTCAAACCAAACCATAATTTAGTGGAATTTCAATCCAAAATCCAAAAGGACTTTTTCATAGTAAATGATAACTTTTATGAAAAGTAAATGGCCAAGAATAGCCAAGACAACTTTAAAAAGAGGAATCAGGTGGCTAGACTTGCCCTCCCTGAAATCAAGATGAGTACTAAGCTTATGGTCATCAAGACAATGTGGTACCGGCATAAAGAGAAATGTTAGATTCAATTAGGGAGAACCCAGAGTCCAAAGAGACTTACATACATAGAAATAATTTGACACAAGACAGAGGTGGCACTGCAGATCAGTAGCGGTAAGGATGGAATACTGAATAAATGGTGCTGGCACAGTCATCCACATGGAAATATAATTGATCAGGATGGTACCTCACACCATAGACAAAAAAAATCAACTGCAAGTGAATTGAGACTTATAAGCAAAAACTTTAAAACTTTAGAATATATTTAAACTATAAAAACAATTTTATAACCTTTAGGCAGGAAATAAATTTCTTAGAAAGACACAAAACACACAGACTCAAAAAAAAAAAAAAAAAAAAAAAAAAAAAAAAAAAAAAAAAAAAAAAAAAAAAAAAAA
>PVJL010007900.1:0-24114 GCA_004026885.1 Lyroderma lyra | reverse complement strand
GACAAACCACCCAACAAACTAATGGACAAAGAATATAAACAGAGCGATTCATTAAAGAATACACCAAAATGCTCAAAAAGAGTATTTTTTAAATGCTCAGCAACACCAGAACACGAGGAATACAAATTCAAAAATCATAATATAATTCCATTTCAGATCCATTATGTTGGCACAACTTGTGACGCTCCCAGATGATGGCGACGACGTGGCACCAAAGGTGTCCTTTTACAGTGTTTGGAAAAATCACTTTGAGGCGCACCTGGGCCAATACCCAGGAGTGCTGAATCGAGCCCGTGGTCCAGCAATTCCGCTCCGGAATGTATCCCCTAAAACTGCTACATACGGTCAGCGAGCTCACAAAAGTCACACTGCAGTGTTGTTTCGAATGAGGAAAAATTGGAAATACCCTAAATGTCCATCCAAGAAATGGACAATGGTGGCAAATTAATTCAGTGAAATGTTATATCAGTTAATTTAAGATTAAAGGAATGCTCTGTGTATCAAATCTTCAAAACATAATTTTGAGTGAAAAAAGGCAAGCTATAGAAGGATAAGCACAATTCGATAGCAGGATACCATTTATATAGTTTTAAAATATGCAAAACAATACCATACATTATTTGAGGATACATATATATTCATATCTACATCTATACATATACAGATACAGACACAGATACAGACACAGATACAGACACAGATACAGACACAGATACAGACACAGATACAGTGCAGGTATAAATACGAGGCTGACCAACACGAAAACTAGGACAGTGGTTACTTTAAGGAAGTGAGTGAAGGCAGGGGACAGTGACCTAGGAGGTGGGGGGTGTACACAGGGGGCTTTGTAACTTCTTTTTCTCAGGCTGTGCAGGGGACATACAGTGTGTTTTGTATCATTTGCTGTATCTTTTGGTATGGCTGAAATCTTTTTTAGCTTTTCTTTGCTTTAACTTTTAACTTTGCAATAACGACAGATTCACAAGAAGTTGCACACCTGGTTCAGAGTGGTCCCCTCTATTCTACACTCAGTTTTTCCCAATGGTTACATTTGACCATTAACTACATGTAACTACAGTAAAATATCAAAATAAGGAACGCTGACATTGGGCCACATACACTATGGTTCTATGTCAATTTGCCACATGTGGAAATTCATGTCACCATTACTGCAAACAAGATGCAGAACTATTTTGTAATTACACAGATGTCCCTCACACTATCCCTTTACACCTCCGCTCCCCTACTAATCCCCACCTTTGCTAACCCCTGCAAACCACTAATTTGTTCTCCAACTCTATTCTTTCATCACTTTTAAATGTTATATAAATATACTGACCCTCTGAGACTGGCTGTTCACTCAGAATAATACCCCTGAGACTTACCCAAGCTGTTGTGTGTATGAATAGCTCCTTTTCCCGTCTGAGTACTGTTCTACCGTATGTATGTACCACGGTTCATTTAACCATTAGGCGGTTGTAGTACATTCCGGTTGTTTCCAGTTCGGGGCTATTACAAGCAAAGCTGCTCTGAAGCACTCACGTAGAGGGTTTATGAGGACACAGTTTCTCATTCCTCTGGGATAAATGCCTAACAGTTTAATGGCTGGGTGATATGGTAAGTGTATGTATTTTTTAAGAAATTCCCAAATTATATTCCAGCATGGTGGTACTATTTTCCTCTCCCATCAGCAATGCGTTAGGAGACCCAGTTTTTCCATATCCTCATCAGCATTTGGTATTGTCATTATTTTTTATTTTAGCTGTCCTGATGGATGTGTAGTGATATCTCATCATGGTCTTAACTGCATTTCCCTGACAACTAGTGATGCAGGACATTTTTCACGTGCTTACCCAATAACTACTACCTCCTCTTAGGTGAAATGTCACTACATGTCTTTAGTGCATTTTCTAATTAGATTGTTTGGTATTTTTAGTACTGAGTTTTGACAGTTCTTTATACAGTCCAGATGTAAGTCCTTCGTCCAATATGTGGTCGACAAATATTTGCTCCCACTCTGTAGCTTGTCTTTTCATTTCTCTTAACAGGGTCCTTACGCAGAGCAAAAGTTTTTAATTTTGATGAAGCTCAATTTATCAATTTTTTTTCTTATGTATATTGCTTCTGTGTCATGTCTAAGGACTCTCTGCCAAGTTCTACTTTTTCTTCTAAAAGTTTTAAAGTTTTACTTTTCACATTTAAATCTACAATTTTAGTTAATTCATGTATAAGGTATAAGGCTCTTTTTGCCTGTGGCTATCCAATTACCCCAGCACCATATGTTGAAAAGACTATACTTTCTCCATTTAATTATTTTTGCAACCTTGACAAAAATAAGTTGGCCATACTTGTGTGGGGCTTTTTCTGGATTCTCTTTTCTATTCCATTGATTTAGGTATCTATCCCTCCACCAATACTACCCACCTTCATTACTACAGTTTTATCGTAAGTCTCAATATATGCAAGATAGGTGCAACATTTAAAAATCAATCAATGTAATTAGTCTACATATCAACAAACGAAAGAAGAATCACATGATCATATATGTTCAGAAAAGACATTTGACAAGTTCAATAACTGTTTATAATTTAAAACTTTCAGAAAACTAGGACTAGAGGGGAATTTCCTCAATTTGATAGAGGACATTTACAAAAAAGATACAACTAACATACTTAAAAGTAAAAGACTGAATGCTTTTCCTCTAAGATCAGGAACAAAAGAAAGTTGTCCACTCTCACAACTGCCCTTCAACGTAATACAGGGAGTTTTAGCCAGTGCACTAAGGCAAGAAAAGAAAATAAAAAGCAGACCAATCAGAAAGAGAAAAATTAAACTGTCGCTATTTACAGATGACATGATTATCTGGGCAGAAAATTACAGAGCCTACCAAAATAAGAAAAAAACAAAACAAAACCTGGAACTAATAAGTGAATTCAGCAAGGTCAGAGCATACAAGATCAATATATGAAAATCAACTGTATTTCTATACTCTAGTAATGAATACATGGAAACCAAAATTACAATACCATTTCCAATCCCGCAAAAAGAAATGAAATACTAAGGTATAAATCTCTTTTGTAAATGTACAGAACTTACAGCTGAAAACGACAAAACACTGGCGAAAGAAATCAGAGATCTAATTAAGTGGAGAGACATACTGTGTTCACGGATTGGAAGACTCCACATAGTAAAGATGTCAATCAACTCTCCCCAAACTCACAGGCAGGTTTAACACAGTGCCTAGCAAAATCTCAACAAGATTTTTGTCAATGTGTTGTAATAGAATTTTTAAAATTCTCTTAGATCCACCAGTTTTTATGGATTTCAACTGAAAGAATGAATGAATGAATGCAGGTGTGTGCATGTATGTTTGTGTAGGATTAGGTCTTAATTCAATTCAGTGAAATAACAACCCACTGTTGTGCTTGGCTATTCATAGGGAGTGGAGGAGGTTGAAAATCTTCTCCCCAGTTTTGTTCAATTTATATGAAATACAAACTATAATCACAAGTGAGACAAAGAAGTATGCAGATCACTATATGTCACGTCTAGTGCTCAGAAACTCCTTTACTTGGCTTTCTTTCCCTTCCCCCTTCCCTGAGGCCACATGGGAGGTATTCCCCTCCCCCTCAGCTGCCTCTCAGCACAAAGCTGAGCATAGAGATAGTCCTCCATACATTGCAGGTCTGACTCTTAATCCAGTTACTTAACTGCAACATTTTCCTCTTAGCCTCTGCCGAACTAAGTGAGATCCAATGCCTACTTGGGTCATTTTAGATCCACGTAGCAACCTTCCCTGCATCTGGCCCACCCAGGAATGCCAATTATTTTTTTATCTGCCTCAAACAGTTGTTCTCTGCCTCTCCACTCCCACTGGCACACAGGTGTCCTGGTCTCATTACGGAACACTCATTAATATTCACCATGGGTACCTCGTGGGGGTCGTCTCTACCCGCAGATGCGTCTAGACCTTCATGAATATCAGCACTGAGAACAGAAGATTAAAAATCAGTGCTGAATCAACAGGGAGGGCACAGAGCTCTGAGGTGGGGCCCAGAACGATGGGGCAGAGAGGGCATCTGCAGTGGTTTGACTTCCTTGCTCACACTCCAATCCAGAGGTCTTGCTGCTATGTAAATAGAGCTCTGATTGGACCCCAACGAGTCCTACAACTCTGCGAAGTTCAGGGCAACTTGGAAACGCTCTACAGTTGTTCACGTGGTACTCAAGTCCAAACACTGGCGTCTGGCCAGTGGTGGGTAGGATGAACTTTAATTAATGAATCAATGAGTCTTTACTACCTGGGCCCCCGCCCTGAGTATTAGGTGCCCTACTAAGCCCACTGGTAGGTAAAATGCCAACCAAGTTATGGCATCTGCTCTCCAAGATCTTACAATCTAATGGCTTAAGGAGAAAGTCATCACGTAAGAAACAACTAAGAACTCTTCAATAATGCACTGATGTCTACATTAGCAGGTACGTTACAAGAATGATCACAATAAATAGAAATGCTCAGAAAGATGTCACGGCCAGGGCAAGAATTTTGCTGGGTCATGCAGAGTGGCTAGTGACTGGGTGGATGGAGAGGCAAGCAGACGCTGTTGGAAGCAGAAGGAACTCACCAGCCCCACAGAGGGAGCAAGCAGTCCCTTGCTGTGCCCACATCCAAAGCGACTTTGGGTTACCCTTCCACCACTAGTGGGAAGCACGTGGAAATGACAGCCACCGTGGCTGATCCAGAGGGGTCCCCACATCACCCATTCTCCCTGGAAGGGGTCAGTCAATGACACTTCAGAAAAGCACAACATAGTGCGAGAAACACAGACTCGACACTAAGACCCATCCAAATTCATTACATAGGTGACCTCAGGGACACTGCTCTTCACTCTCTAAGCCTCGGTTTACTTGTATTCCAAATGGGACTAACAATGGTACAAACAAACAAACTCAGAGGACTGTTGTGGAGAGTAAACAAAAGAGTGCACGCACGTGGACTGGAACATAACACACGCTTCACAAAAAGTCACTGGCCAGTGTTTCACGCAGTCAGTATTCGTGGTTGAATGTCACCAGCACTCTCCACACCCTCCAGCAGCCTTGTTCTTCCATCTGCCATCAGTTTCCTTCTGTCCAAAGAAGGAGATGGCTCGGCCAATAAGAATTCTGTTTTCATTTGCCCACAAATGCTTTATTTCACCTGCGCTTCTGAAGAATATCTTCAAGGAGTGTAGCATTCTAGATCAGCAACATTTTGTCTTAGCACTTGGAAGACACTGTTTGGTGGCTGCTGTTATCTCACGTGAGAAGCCAGTTGTTGACCGTAGTGTTCTTCATTTAAAAGTAATGCATGTTTTCCCCTCCTTGGCTGTTTTCAGTTTTCTCCTTCTCTCTGTCCTTTGTTTCTGACCATTTTACTATATGATAAGCCAAGATATACGAGGGCTGTCCAGAAAGTACCCAGCCATGTAATATGAAAAATAGAGGCATTCATGGCTGGAGTTTTTCTAGGCAGCCCTCGCATGGTTGTCTTTGTATTTATTCCACTTCAGGTACATAATGCTTCTTGAACCAATAGCTTGATGTCTTTCATCGCTTTCATAAAATCTCAGTCATTATTTCTCCAAACATTGTTTCCGCCCCATTGTCTCTCCTCTTGCCCTGGGATCCCTAATGCGTATATGTTAGACCTTCTCACCATGTCCTCTCTCTCTCTCTTACACTCTTGTGAATTTTCCATTTTTTCTTTAGTCTCCATCTGTTTTCTGTCTTCCAGATCATGTCAAATCTACTGTGAAACCCATATTGTGTTCTATTCTTTGATTCTAGAATTTTCCTCTTTTTTGTTTATGGATTCCAGTTCACCATTGAAATTCTCTGTCTTCCCATGTAACTTCCTGAATATGTTAATTATTTGTTCTAAAGTCTTTCACTCCATCCACACTTTTCTGAACTTGTATTAACGTATCTTAACCTCCTCCCCTCCTTACCAAGAGATGCTTTTCTAGAATTCTAACACGTGCACATTCTGATCCTTTAAACACAGACTAACAATGTTGTAGCTCCTCATAGCATCCAAAATGGCACTAGAGAACCTCACGAACCCACATCATGCTTCCCCCCACTCCCCTCATACATCCTACAGTCCAGCTTATTGCCCTGCTTTTTAGTGCTGTTTGCTCTATTCTTCTACCCCGATGCACATTCCAGAGTTATTTTCAGCGTGCAACGTGCCCCTTCTCTCACATCCACCATCTAAACCCTGCAATCTAAGTTTCAGATTGGATGATACCCTCCACCATTAAACCTTGAATCGTCCAAATTTATACTAATTTCCCCCTTCTCTGAACTCCCAGAGGCTTTTATTGGAATGTTATTTATGACCACATCCTATTTCCATCAGCAGCTAAGGGTGGCAGTGGGCAGTCCCTGTCCCTGTGTTCCCAGGAGCCATTCTCCTTTCTAATGGCACGGGTTCATCCAACTCACCTCTCAGGAGCCACCTGTCCCACACTCAGACAAGGTAGTTTAGTAAAACTACCACCCACCTCTGGCTCACAGAGCTTGTGAGCCTCAGCCAAGGAACTGGTGGGAAATGGGGCGAGGGGGGTAAGTTGGAAGGTTGTCACATTATGTCACTGCTCTAACTAAAACTCTGATCGGGCTCCCATTTCACCTAGAAGAGAAGCCTAGAAGGTTCTACATAGATCTTGCCCTCTCGTCCTCTTCTGGGACCCTGTCTCCTGCTTTTCCTCTCCTCGTGTCCACTTCAGCCACACTGCTGCTCTGATACTCCTCAGCTGTGCCAGGCATGGTCGCGCCTGAGAGCCTTTGCTCTCCCTGGGCCACTCTTCCCTCAGACACTCATTGACTGGCTCCAGATGGGGTTCCAAAGGAGTCTGTGCCCCTTCTCAGCGAGTTTCTCCTGAACCCCCACTTATTACTGGTGCCCCCTCACCACCCCAGCATTCCTGATGCCCCTCATCTCCTCCACTCTCCTTTTCTAATAGAGTCACTGCTCTCGTTCTAATAGATTCTAGAATTGGCTTGTTCAGACCTTTCCTCGGGTTGACACCTCGTGCAGACAGACGCTGGAGTCTTCACTCCCATGGGCAGGAGTCGTTGCCTGCTGGGCTCACTGAGCTCCACCACACCCTAGAATAGTGGCTCAGAGCAGGTGCTGCATGAACACCACTGAGTGCTGCACCACCTTGCAATTCTCCCCAGCTTCTAAAAGCACCATGCTTGCATCATAGTGTTCATTCAGGTGCTTGAAAGGTAGGGTGAGGGTTCTGTGAAAGCTCCAACTTCAGGGCTGCTGCAGCTCCAGCATGTGTCTGCTCTCCCAGGAGGGGATGTCCCCTTGTCCTGCAGCCACTCATGCCCACCCACCCTCATTTACAGAAAAATTCTATCAATCAGGCAGGGAAACCAAGTCAGGGACATACAGACTTCAACTGGAACCTGGGAAACTGCGATTTTGCTGATGAGAAGCTCTATGTAAAATAAACCTGGGGCCAGAGTGCTCGTAAACCAGAAGCTCGAGGTGGGTCCTGACTTCAAAATGTAAATGTTAACCCACAATGTCAGGCTTTTGCACTTCACAGAGCCTTTTGTGCCTATTATTTCACATTACCTTCAAAAGAACGCTAAGAAACAAATCATTCCCTTCTTAGAAGATGAGAACTGGTGCTCCTAGAGAATATGCAAAGCCACATAGCTCCGTGGTGGTGGCAGAAGACGGAGCTCAAGACTCAGAGAAGAGAAATTTTCCCACCGGGGTGTTTGCAGCCCAGGGGTGTGTGGCCCTGTGCCCAGGTGACCTGCGGCCGCAGAACAAGTATGGCATGTCTCCCCAGAGCATCAATTCCATCCCAAGGCTCCCAGAAATTAAAGGTGTTATTCTTATATTAAAACAAATACAAGGGTTCTGTGTAAAGCACAATGAGAAATGCTTGCATGAATTATTAAAATATTAACAATTCGACCCACAAACATTTCCCTACTTACAGAAGTCAGCTTAGGACTCTGTAGCACCCTTCCCCAACCCCTATCTGGCTCTTACATTGATGGACTGTGTGACTTTGGGCAAATTACTTAATTTCTCTGCGCCTAATTTGCTCACCTGTAAATAGGATAATAATGGCTTCCTCGTAGGCTTCTGATTGTGAGGATTAAATTAAGATACACAAGAGAAGCCCTGAAAACACAGCCTGCCCCAGAAAAAAAGAGTAACAACATTCATTTTTTAAAATCATTATTATGTTGGAATATAAAAAACAAAACCAAGAACCAAGAGGCAATCACCCATTAAAGTCCCCAAAGACCTAATGTGTCCAACCTAAGGTTTCACTTGAGAACAAGAACTGGCAGAGATTTAGAGGGACAGAAATTGCAAGAAGGATCAGGAATGGAAGAGCAAATTGCCTGAGGAAAGGTTAAAGAAACCGGAGTTTCTTGGAACTTGAGAAGGAGCTGGAAGAGAGACTTACAAAACACATTCACGAAATTCACAAAAAGGGCAGCTGCTCACACCCCCCGGGGCTGGGGGTGGGGGGCTGGGGGCTGAGCGGGCGTCACCCGCAGCTACAGGGCTATCAGGAGCCCAAGAGAAAAGGGGAGCAGACTGGCTTGGAGATGCTGAAAACCAGGATACAGGTGCACAAGTGAGGTAAGCTGGTCTTCGGAGCAGGAAGTTTGGCCGTCTACATGGTGGGGCCCCAAATTTCCACATTAGCTGCTCCCCTGGGCCTGCCCAGCTGCCCCACGGTCCTGCTCTACCTAGGACAGGGGAGGCATTATCCCCTGAGTCATAGTCTTCAACACTGTCATTCATTGAAGGGCCTCCTGTCAACCAGTGTGATACCCAGGAAAGGGATACAGGACAAGTATGTTCTGAAACTCAGACAAGAGGAAGTGTGGGAGTGTCTGGCTGAGGACATGGGGGGTGGGGGTGGCTGTGGAGGGAGCTCTGCTTGGAGTAGGGAGGGGCCTGCCCAGTCTCCATTCTTCCTGCTGTGGGCTGGCTCTGTCCACTTGAGGGGGAGCTTCCTGGAGGCAGGGACTTTGCCTTGGTGACTTTATTCCCAGGGCCTGAAAGAGCACCTTGTCACTGCCGCCCCACCCCCACCCATGCACGCAGACAAGCCTGCTGTCAGGGACACACAAACTGACACGGGCAGACCCACTCCTACCCACTCACATTGTCACAGGGGCTGCTGTGACCCATAGGTTCCTGAGGCCTCTGTCTGGGTGGAGCCTCATCACCTCCTGCTCAGGGTTTCCAGTTCCAAACCTGAACTGCAGACTCTCTCCCACCGCCCACCCCGCCCCCAGCTCCCGGCCTCTCACTGCCTCTTCCCCCAGACGTGCCCTCACACCCTGTTCCTGCCTCCTTCCCTCTCCCTCCCCCACCCCACCCCACCCCACCCCCCGCCAGTCACCCGGCCTCATCCCTCCTGTCTCTTCTCTGTCAGGACTCCTACCCTGATCTGTCTTCCTTCTGCCCCCATATCTGTCACATCTCTCCTCAGTCCTGCCCTGCTCCGTGTCCCCACCCTGTCCTTGGGCTCCATCCTGCTCAGCCCTCCATCCCTGCACCTGGAGCCACAGGAGGTTCCCATTAGGACGGGGAAGGCGAAGTGGGATATCACCCCATGGTTGGTTTGTTTTTGTACCTAGTAGGTGCTCAATAAATACCAAGAAACCACTGAGTGAATGGATGCCATTGAATGAGTAATTTAATAACAGTGACACTGAGAAGCACAGGAGTGGAGAGGACAAGACGCCCTGACACCCTCCCTACGGAATGTTCGGCAACACAGAGTACTTCTCACGGGTGCGGAAACGCTGTTTGAGATTCCCGCTTCCGGGACAGGGATCCCGCCATCACCGGAGGAGGCAGAGGGACTGCCCGGCTCCGGGTGCAACCGGCTCGTTTCAGCTGGGGAGAGAACAGTGGCACCTGACCTGCCTTACAGTCCCCTGCTCCCTCAAAACCTCCCTCTGGGCAAAACCCAACAGAAACACGGGGTACACGTTATTCTATCTTTCCTGGGGGGCTGTAAGGGCCTGGAAGCCCCAGGCCAAGTCCCCTGTGGTCGGTAAGCTCCATCCATCCGGCGCCGCGCCCTGACGGCCGGCGGGGGGAGTGACCGCTGTGAACGGAACCGGGCCTGCCTTCGTCTCCATGAAGCAGCGCCCCGGAACCCAGAGAAGAGGCGATGACTGAGTGCGGGAAGCTGGGCCTTCCAGGGCCAGGTCAGCAGGGGACCAGGGTCCGTGTCAGGGGTCCGAGCGAGGCTCAGGGGTCCAGGCCTGCTGGGGCAGGTGCGCCCTGGCTGCTGCCACCACGTGGGCCCAGGAAGCCTGGCCAGGTGAGACCTGCGGGCCTGCGCCCCAACCCGCTCCTCAGCGCTCATCCGAGCTGCACCCATGACCCCTCCCTGTGGGCAGGGTGCAGGGTGGACGTGAGCAGCCCCTGGAGGTGGGCTTGGAGGGGGCGCGGCCGCACCATCAGTCAGCGTCCCAGGACATCGCCCCTCCTCATCCCTGCTCCCTGAAGAAAATCAGCACTTGTTGCCAGGCCTGGCTCTCCAGGTGGCCCTGCCACATCAGGCCCTCGCCTAATCCATCGCCTACGAAGCACAGGTCATTAAGACATCCTCACCCGGCCGCCGCCGCCACGCTGCTCAGGGAGGTGGCCTTCTCCTGTGGGAGGAGGGGTCAGGTGTGGGGCGCTACTGCCCCCTGCCGGTGGCTTCCCAAATAGTCCGGGCTGATGTCGGAGAGAAGGCGGAAGAGGCCAGAAGGGCAGCATCCTCCCCTCCTCCACTCCTCCACGGGGCGGTGGGGGGGGGGGGGACACACGGGGTTGCCTGGTGGCTCCCCATGGGGCCGTGAAACTGGCCACACCCGGGAGAGTGGGCCAGCGTTCAGAGTGGGAGCAAGTAACACAGAAGATGCCCCCCAGCATGGCGGACTGACAGACCCAGGTGCTTCTGCGGGGCTCGCCGCTGCCAGGCTGGCATTCGGCTGGCCCGCTTGCTTGACATCGTGCCCTGCTGCTCCCAACAAATGACCAGCGCGGCCATCACCCGGGAAAAGCGAGGTCCTCAACGAAGGCAGCCGGAGCCTGTGGGTCCGCGCGGCACGACTGCAGCCTCTTTGGTGTGAGCATGTCTGTCTCCCTCCCCAGGGGCATATCCGCCCCTGGGCAGCACCCCCAGCCTCCTGCCTACCTCCTCGCCCACCCTCCCTGCTTCTGTCTGCTCTCCTAAGGCCCCTGCCTGAGCCATCACCCAGTGCTGCCCTGTCCTCCTCCTGCCCCACCCCCAGGTTAGGGCACGTGGGGTCTAGGGGAGGCCTGGCCCTTCCAGCCTGGACAAAACTGATTGGCAACAAGCAAGCACATCCCTCATCCCTGCTCCTTCCAGTCAGCCACCAGCAAGAGCAAAATGCATCCCCTGCTCTGGACCAAGGAGCAGGTGACAAATGGGCAACTTGTTCTTCCTCTGGATTTTATTTTAACACTTAGCGAGGAGAGGAGGAATATTTATTAGTGAGGAAATGGGACTTGTCGGAGCCGACGAACGCCCCCCACACATGTCTGCTCTCAAGGAAGCAGAGAGAGGAGTTAAAGAATCTAAGGCCCTGGTGAGCTAGGAGCAGTCTCTCCGGAAATAAAACGTGCACCCAAGCAGGGGCTCCAGCTCCCACCACCCCCTCGGCCCTGCCACTGGGACTCCTTCCTAGCCCTCCTCCTTGCCCCCCTACCCCCACCCGCCTCTGCCAACCAGGTCCGCAAGCCCTGACCCCACCCTGCCATTCTGGGCCAAGTGGGGCCACATCAGCTTGCAAATGAGCCCAGTCAGCTCTGGAAATGCTTCCTGAGAGGGCTCTGGGAACTTTACTCCTGCCCTCAACGCATCCGTGGGCTCAGGACAGGTGAGAAAGCTCTGACCCTCACGGCCTCGTCCACCACCCCAACTCCTTCTACAAGGAGCCACTGAGCTGGAAGCACACCCCCCACACCCCCCACTCAGGGCCCTTCCATCCGGTGAAACAGTGCTCAGCCCCATGGGGGCAGGGAGTGAAGAAGGCCCTGTCCTCAAACTCAGCCTTCATGCCTGAAAGGATGATCAATGACAAAAAACCGTATTGCTGTTGTCAGTTAACTGTTCAGAAGAGTGGTCATGCAATGGTCTCATTTCAGATCCCTACGGCCGAGTAAGAGCTGGTTTTCAAGACTCACAGAGATGAGGGGGTGTCCCTGCCAGAGCCTGACCCCCAGACTTCATCTCAAAAGCTCTTGCATTCTAATTGAAACGTTAATTTTAAAAAAGAAAGGGGGAAATGCTGACGCACCCCACTCCACTTCCTGCAAGCGGACAGGGTCGTTCCGCCGTTAGCAGGAGCGCGGAAGGGCGCGGCGAGCCCCGTGACGGAGACGCGACCACTGATTGGGTCCTCAGACCTGAGGGTGCGGAAACTTCCCGCCCACACGAGCCTCCCTCACCAGCCAGGGAGAGGGGACAGTAATCCCCGTTTCCGAAGGACGGGCTAGAAGCAGAGTGGACAGCCGAAGAGGCCTAAACCAGGTGTCCAGACTGGGTCGGCACTGGGGCTGCCCAAGGTCACCTTCTCAAAGCCACCCCAAGCCACAGTTTCTGCCATGCTCTGTACAATCCAGTTGCTCGTTAATGTCCGTCTAGAGAGTCTTTCTTGGGGAGAATAAGAAGACTCCGGCCTAGCTTCTCTCCTCCCATCCTCTCTGCACTTGCCTGACCACTCAGCACCCCCAGCCAAGGCCCGTGACCTTCCCAGAAGCTCTGCGGCCAGCGCCGCGGGAGCCTCATGTGTGGGCCTCTCCTGCCCCCTGGTGGACAAGATGCAGCAGTGCAACCACGTCCCTGCGCAACCCCAATGCGATCTCCTCCCACCACCGCCTCCAACCTTTGTTGTGCTGTATCTGGGCCCTGCACCAGGGCCACACTGCTGGGGGCAGGGGACCTTTCTTTCTAGTCCCCCACTTCCCATTCTCCTCGCCTTCTCCTGTACAGATCAGACCCCTTCCTTTCGGACCCCAGCACTCAGGGACAGCCTGGCTTAGTGTCCAGCTACGTCCCTGTGATTGGCACCCTTCCGCTGGTGCTGTGGGCCTCCCCTGCACGCTGACCCCTCCCCCACGCCATCTCCTTGCCCAGATCCCGTCTCTGCAGCCTGCCTGTCAGTCTGGTCTCCTTGCCCACTGGAGGCTCTGACCTTGACTTAGGCCTGCCCTGGTCCCAGACTCCCAGCTATGAGCCCCAGCTTCAAGGCTCTGGGGTTCTGGTATTGAGCCCCTGCTCCTCTGAGTCGACTTGACTTGCTTCTTCACCCAGATGCAGCCCACTTCGGTTTCATCAACATTGACCTCTGCCAATCCAGCCACTGTGCTAGGAGCAGTAGGGACCATGGAGAGCCGTCTATCAGAGAAGGTGCACCTGGATAAAAATCCTGGGTGCCAAACCAAGAGCTTATGCAGACAGCAGTTGGGGAGCCCCTAGAGGGAGGCTTCGGGGGAGAGTGACCGGCCACACCCTGAGGGGTTTCCCTCGAGGGTAAGCAGTTCGGGGAGGCTGGCTGCAATGGCTCCATCTACTGAGCACTGTCTTTACCTACATTGTCTTCTCCCTTCGCCCTCACCCTGGTTAAATTATTAGCCCAGTGTGACAGCTGACAGAGCAGCTGGCCCCAGGCCCCAGAGCTAGACAGCTG
Source organism: Lyroderma lyra (assembly GCA_004026885.1). NCBI lineage: Eukaryota > Metazoa > Chordata > Mammalia > Chiroptera > Megadermatidae > Lyroderma > Lyroderma lyra. Next base: position 10,359 of record PVJL010007900.1, on the reverse strand, counting down.
CCTGCACCTGGTCTCCGGTCCCTCGCTCCCTACACGGCTGCTTCTCTGGCGGGAGGCACACCAGTGTTGGCACACTCGGGGACGGACAGTGCTTCCAGGCAGGCTGTGACAGAGCTGTGTGAGCGTGGTTTTGTAGCAGAAGGGGGGTGATGGGACCACCCTGTCAGAGCTTTGCAGATGGCAGATGAAGAGGGCACGACAAGGGGTGGAGGACCAGAGGTCCCCCAAGAACCCCTCTCTCCTCTGTCTGTAGGAATAGAACTCAGGGCTTTTAACTTGGTTCTTGGGTGTTCTAAATAAAAACTGTACTTCCCAGCCCTCCTTGCTGATAGATGGGACCATATGGCTTGGGGTACATGTGCAGAGCCTACGGAAGCAACTTCTAGGTGATGCTTTTAAAGGAGGGAGATGTTCTCCCTTCCTCTTTGGCCCTTTCTCACTGGCGAGGCTGCAGAGAGCTGGTGAGACATATGGGATCGAGTGAACAGGACAACAGCATAGCACTAGCAGAGCAAGGACACAGAAGACACCTGCATCCCAGACACCACGGAGCTGCTACACCGTCCCAGCCCCACTTATGGCTGGACCATTACTTGAGAAATAAACTTCTCTTGTGTTTAAGCCATTGTGATTTGTGGTCTCAGTGTTAAGGGGGTGGGGGTCTGGACTGGAGAGGATGACAGATGTCTGAGAGGCCACGGCAGTGTAGACAAAGAGAAGGAGTGGAGAGGGTCCCAGAGGCACTGTGGAGGTCGCTCCAACAGGACTGGGTGTCTGATGGAGCATGGGCTGTGCAGCCGAAGGACCGGCACGCCATTAAGCTGCGGCAGAATGGCGGTACCAGAGACAGACTGTCCTTTTCCATTTCTTTATCATCTAACTTCCTCCTCATGTGTCTCCTCTTTCTCAGGAATTCTCCTTTCCCTGGACCCTAAATCACTTTGCCAGGACCACTCCTGCCTCTTCTCTGCCCCTCACATGTGCTCCTCTCTGGGCTGGGACACCTCCAGCCCCACTCCACTGTGCCCAGCTAACTGCAAAGAGTCCCCCATCCCAGGCAGCTCCCCTGACTCCCCTGGGCTGGCTAAGGTCCCCTGTCCTCTGCACCTTCATTGTACCCAGTGCTCCCTTCTGTGTCAGCAAGTCTGTAAGTGCTTACTGGGCCATTTCCCCCACTTACCCAGGAGCTCCCGGGAAAAGACCATTTGCACCTCTGGATTCCCACTGTCTGCTATAGTGCCTGGCATGACGGGATCCCAGAAATGGCCACTGTGCAGGAGTTTCCTTTATCCTGGCTCCCGCTAACCACCCTCTGGCTCCCCACTAACATTCACCCCCAGCAGCTGGCTTGTCACCCTTGGATAAAATGAAAGCAAACCGACACAGCCAAGTCAGGCAGCTTCCTGCACCCTCACCACGCTCGGACTCAGACGGCCATGACCACTACCCAAAGTAACCGGTTCTATAGTCGTGCCCTCCATTTGGACAGAAAGAAAACCAGGCAGCAAGCCTGTCTGAGGATCTTTAACCCGAAAGGCTCCACACCTTAACATTTAGGTTTCCATTTCAGAAAGGATGCAGCCTTAGATGAAAGAAGACAGTGTCGCTGTTTTGTCGAGAGGAAGTGATACCACACCATGCACGTCAAATCTCCATCTAGCTTTTCCTCTCGGTGCAGCGAAATGATACCTTTATCAACATGCAATCAAAGGCTCACCAAGGCCGAGCAGGGAGATGGGGCCGCAGCGGTAAGCGCCAGGCATTTCTGACAACCTCCCCACACCAATCTATCGCACAGCATCGCCGTTACCCCTGTGTGAAAGGCTGCCTCAATTTCACCCCCATCACCATCGGCCACCAAAAAAATATATATGCATCTATATATACACACAGATATGTAGACTGCTTGTTATATGCAGGACGCTTTGAGAGAGGCAGGAAAGAAAAACTTGAAATTTCCCAAAGATTTTGGAAAGGGGCATATCTGTACCTTGGAAGTCAGTGATCTGCCTCGAGAGGAGTCACAGAGCCATCTGTAAAAGGAGGACAAATGCCGGAGCTTTGACAAAGGAAACAACGGTGTAGCCCACGTGCACCGTCAGACCGCGCTGCGTGCACTGTGCGCCGTGCGCCGGACACTGTGACGCCCGCGAAGCTGTTGGAGGGTGCGGTCGCCGAGTCCTCGCGGGCACGCTCACCTTCCGTAGCGCGCCGCCGTCTCTCCTGCCGCCCTCCTCTCCCGATTTCCCCCAGGACTGCCGGGCAGGAGGGCACAACGTCTCCACCGCCCTGTCCACACTCGGGAATGCAACGGGAAGCCTGGATCTGGAAATGCTCCGAAGTCAACACGGCCTGCGCGTTTGGAAAGCACCCCCTAGCTCCAAATCAGTCCCGCGGAGAATGAAAACCAATGCAATTGTTTTAAGGACTCAAGGGACACCACACTACGAACACAAAATCTCCGTGTGCCTTTTCTCATGAGAGCGGGGGAAAGGACAGACACGTCATTGTCCTACAAAACGTTCACTGAGTCGCTCAGTCACGAGAGGCCTTTATCGGTCATTTCTGGGCGTTTAAGTCTCTTTCCACAGTCAAATCACTGAGAATCGTTATTAGCAAAATATTAGCACTTACATGATTTTACTCATTTGCGCAAGAGAACCTGAAGGAAAAGCTCTCAATGTTTGGAATCTTGGCGTTTTATAGAGTTGACCATTTCCAGGTCAGGGGCCTGCATACCTGCTTCTGTTTATTCGGAATGCAGAGCCGGAGGGAGCCCAAGGACCTGCTTCACTCGGAAAGATGAGACAACTGAGGCCCAGGAAGGGGCACAGCCTTCGCCAACCCAAATGTGACACAAGGGACAGGACTGTCTGAAGGTGACTGCAGGCCTTACTCTGGGCACCAAGCCGGCTGCAAAAGGCATTCCCCCAACTTCCCCCAGGGCCAAGTGCTGCCCCCGAGCCCACCTTCTCATGGGACCTGCGTCCCCACCCACCAACTTCCGGGGTCCCCGGTGTCCAGGTGCTGAGCAGCTGGCGGTCCCAGAGACCTGTCAGTGACCGCTGGGGCCGAAACTGGGACATCCCTGTGGCCGGGCAGCAAGGTGTCCCTTTTCTGTCACTAGGTTGGTCTCACGCTTGTCCCTACCAGGAGGCAGACCCCAAGTGGCAAGGTCCTTCCATGAGAATGCAAGGCCCACCATGTAGTGGGGAGCACCTGGCCCTCACCCACTTTTGGGGTGATGATGGGAACATGGGGGTCTGTGCATTATCTTCCTGCTGACTCCGCCTTGTAAGTTCCCTTTATGCACCCGGCCCCCACCCCCACCCAACAGAAGTCTATTTCTTAACCTACACCATGTGACATTGTGGAATGGGTCCTGAGTCCTGTTGCATAGTGGGGGACACCCAGATGGGACCTCCCTGTGTGACCGTGGTCACTCACATAGGACCACCTTGGGCCCAGCCGGCAGGCAGCAACACTTGGGAAGAAAATGCAGGTGCCTCTCTCCCTGCCTGCTACGTTGTGATAACTCACCTCACGATGCTTCCACGCAGAGTAATGCACACGTGACTGCACCAGGGTTCTCCACAGAAACAGAAGCAACGAGAGATATACACACAGATGACAGAGACAGAGACAGAGATAGAGATATGCGAGGGCTGTCCGGAAAAAATCCAGCTGTAAATGCCTCTATTTTTCATAGTATCTGGCTGGATACTTTCTGGACAGCCCTCATACATATAGATATATAGACACAGACATAGACATAGATAATGCAGGTACAGATGTAGAGATAGATATGGACATAAAGAGATTTCTTACAAAGAATTAGCCCACACGATTATGGGGGTTTAGAAGTCCCAAGGTCTCTACAGTCAGCAAACTGGAGACCCAGAAGGGCCAATGGTATAAGTTCTGATCCAGAAGCCAGTAGGCTCGAGACCTAAGGAGAACCAACCTTTCAGTTCCGGTCTGAAGGCCAGAAAAGACCAATGTCCCAGCTCGAACAGTCAGATAGAAGGTCCCCCTTATTCTGTGTTCTACCCAGATGTCAACATATTAAATAAACCCACCCCGCTTAGGGCAGGCCGTCTGCTTCTCGTCTACCAACTCCAATGCCAGTTTCATCCAGCAACACCCTCACAGACACACCCAGAAATAACCTGTACGCACATATCTGAGCGGCCCAGTCAAACTGACACCTGAAATTAACTATCACAGCCACACACACGTATTGCAGTTCTCTGGGGACTGCCTCGAGGGGGTTATTTAACATTAGAAGTTCCCTAAGGGGCCATACTTCCAAGGGGCACGTACTTGGTATTTGGAATTCCCTCAGAAAAGAAGTCCCACAGTCCAGAGCCAGCTACTTAACAAGCATTCCCACCAACTTCACTTAGGATCAGCACTACCACAGTTTGTCAATTAGCCTAATGGATGTTAGCAAATATCTTCACTACTGAAAGGCACGCTGTTCAGGAGGCAGGGCCTGGCTAGAACCCATTTCACCGGCATTCTCACCCAAGTGTGAATGGAGTAGAAGAAGCCACCTGGCCCATGTGGCCCGTGCCTTGTGAAGGAGCACCCCAGGTTTGTCACCTGGTCCCAACTAGAAAGTCAGCCGAATCCTCTGCTCAAGCATCGCTCCATCTACCCCAGTCTGTACATAACGGGTTTAGAGTAATGCCCCAAGAGGCAAGTTGCTGGGCCATCGTGGAGCTCACAACAGTGGGTTTACGACCCTTTCGTTACTGCTGGTTATTAAAAATCTGTGCATGTAACAGAATTCAGTCTGAGACTTACTTTCACGGATACACACCACCAGGTGCAAGGTTTAGCAGGGAGAAGAAAAACATCCACATCCTTCATGTAGCTCTAAACAACGGAGGTGACTGATACCCACCGTAAAGACCCTAAAACAGTGACGGCCTCACTGGCTCGGGGACATCTGCAACACCATTGACTCCGTTCTTTCTCCTAAGCCAACCATCATGCGTTGTGTGCTCCCCTCCTTAATAAAGAAGGTAAGGATTCAAACATCACGTGGACGAGCTAGACTATGGACCGTGGGCATCAGGATGAAATTTCACAGAGGTGAACGCAGTCCCACATGCACGCGTACAAACTGTCCCCTGCAACACTACAGGAGGGGGTGGGAGGTAGGGTTCGCACCAGGCTTGGCCTGCAATCTGGGGATGGCGACTTCACAGAAGGTTATGGGCTGCCTGGTCAGAGCACACCCAGAATGGGGTAGTAATGTCTGGGGGCCTTATTTTCAAAGCGATTTGGATAATGAGAATATACCCAGAGGGAAATGACCAAGAGAATAAGAGTCTTAAAAATTATAAATCCCATTTACACAAAGGACTTGGGAGATTTATCCTGGAGAAGAGACAGCCAAGGGAAGAGGGATTTAAACATCAAATAGCTGAAGGCTTATCATAAAGAGTATAGACAAGGGGGGTTAGCCAAAAGGAAGAGAGTGCTAGAAAGAACTAAATGTGTCCATCTGAGGGAGGTACTGATGAGGACATAACTTCTCCCTCGTGTCCTAAGTATTGTGCCACCATCATCATCACCACCACCATCCGCATCTTACAGATGAGGCCAGGAGGACTGAGAAATGCTAAACTCCCCATTGCATGCCGCTCATTGAAAAAGCCATTTCCAACACTGTCATTCTGTTACCTGTAATGACCCAAGAAGCAATCTCTTCCCCTGCCTCTCTGTGGGTCCGGGGGACACCCTGAGGTCTCACTTTGCTGCTGTCCCTTCTAACAATGGTTCACATCACGGGCTTTGATATCAGACAGACCCTCTGAGGCCCACGCCCCAGTTCTACTACTTAGACCGCTCAGGAGACCGACGGCAAGTTCTTCAGCCCCTCCAGTGCTCAGCATGTCGCCTGTGAGACGAGTCAATGACAGTAAACTCCGCACGGAGTTTATTTGCAGACTGACTGAGCTTAGGTGCATACGACACCAAGGTGCCCGTGTACAGCAAGCAGACAATAACCGTTAGCTGATTACTGTCCACCTTGAACTTGCTAAGCACTGCCCCCACCCCTGTGAGGACCGAGTGCAAGATGGTGTCCCTATCCACAGAGCTTACCATCTAGCCGTGAAGCCTTCCGCCAGGACGCCCACCTCAAACACACGAACGGGGGTCTCAAGGGAAACGAATTGCCATTCTAGATACTCCACTTGCAAATGTCTTCCACCCACCCCGAACCGATCTACCTGAAAACACCTGCAGCAGAAGCGTCCCAACGTGGTTCCCGTTCCCCCCCCAAACTCCCCCACCCCCAGAATCTCACTGGGCTGCTTCCCTCCTGGCTGTGAAACGTCTGAGGCACCGGAGGGGAAGAGCCATTTGGAAACACTGGTTTGCAGGGTGAGAAAATAAGTGACTCGGTTCACTTTTGACACGTCACGTGACTTTGAAACTCTTTGCTTTCTGCAAGTTTGGAGAAGGACCTGGTCAGGTTAACTGATAGACTGATAAAAATACTTTTTGATGACCAATCATAATGCTACTTCGGGCTTGAAAAATTAGAAGCAGAAGGTGTGAGGAAGGGGTGTAAGAAAACTCCTTTTCCCCCATCCTCTTATTTATGTGAGCGAAGTCGTTCAAGGCCTGCATCTATACAATTTTAAAATAAAAGCAAAATGCATACTGGCCAGTGGATACTTAACCCAGTGTGTCAGTCCCACCCGTCTCGTGAAACAGTTCCAGTTTTTAAGTATTTATTTATTCATCAAATTTTGAAATGTGTGTATGTTATTTTTGTCATTAGCATATTAACAATGATTGCAAAACACTCGACCCTGAAATGTTTCGACATTTAGAAACTTAGCATCACAGGAAATAAAATTTCACTTTCTGAACACATTTGTATTGCTGAGAACTATGAGAGGATGGTCCATAAAATACTTTCAAGGGGGAAATGCTACATCAGGATAAAATCATTTAGGAGGACATGGTACAGAAAAACGAGCGCAGGGAGAGAAATCAAGGACAGAAAGTCTCAAACTTTTAAAAAAGAAGTTGTACGTGCACTTTCACATGAACAGTGGTTGGTATCAAAGCACTGACATGTTAAAAAGCAATCTACCAGTTTTATTTTTAAATGGAAATATTCCAAAGGTGCTGAAAATTATATCTTTGGTGATTATTTCAAGAGCGTTCCTAACTGAACTTAAAAATGTGCTCCAAGACAGCATGTTTCAAAATTGCCACAAGTAAAAGAGGGTAAAACCACCGAGTTAGAGGGCACCTACCTGTTGACAGGAGGTCTGTCTGTAAGTGAACGCATTCAATTCTGTCCCTCCCTCCCCTTCGCCCCTCTTATGCAAGAAGCATAATTTCTACTCAGTAGAAAGGAGAGCCTAGGAGATTCAGATCCCAGCAAGATGGGGACAAAAATAACTAGAAAATGCCTGGAAAATATAAGAGGAAATATTTTTAGTAGTGCTAAGCTCCTAAGAAAAAGTCGGGGGTGAGGATGGGGGATTCCCAGGAGCCAGCAGGAACTCAAATCCATGGCAGTGAGAGTTCGAGCTGACACCACTGCCCCCTCAGTTAGTCTGAGCAAGTTCATCTGCCCCAGTTAAATGGCACTGCTCACCTCAGTAACCAGGCGCTTCCTACATCCAAGGACAGAAACTGAGACTCTGTGTGGTACAAGGCAGGGTGCTGGAACTCATAAGTTCGCTACATAAAGCCAGAACTCTCAGAGATGTAACTTAACACACGGGGAGATTAGAAAAAAAATCATTCACTAGTACAGGGTGATGGCAAGGACACTTATCTGTTCCTTCCTATTTATTGGAGATGTCTCCTTTGAGAATTCAAGGCCCCTGAGTTATGATCCACTCCCTGTGGATGTGGGAACCCCTAAGTAGAGAAATTAATATGACATTGGTTCCATGGCACGAGATAACCCAGCAAGTCCAGAAGCAGCAACTGCAAAATGACTCCGAAGGAGCAGGCACTTGACCCACAGATTCAGCCCCCAGAAGATGAAAGCTCATGATCCAAAATGGCAATTCCAAATTAAAAGGGAAATGTCCTGCCTCAAAAAATTAAAAGTGGGACTAACCACCTCATGACCCAGCAATTCCACTCCTGGGTATTTATTTATCCAAAGAAATCCAAAACACTAATTTGAAAAAATCTACACGCCCCTGTGTTTACTGCGGCACTATTCACCACAGCCACAGGAGGAAACAACCGAAATGCCCATCAGTACACGACTGGGTAAAGGGACTGGTGCATTTACACAATGGAGTATTACTCTGCCGTGAAAAAGACTGAAGTCTCACCATCTGCAACAACATGGATGGAACTCGAAGTTATTATGCTAAGTGAAATAAGTCAGAGTGAGAAAGACAAATGCCATATGACCTCGCTATATGTGGAATATAAACAAACAGAATAAATGAACAACCAAAACACAACTAGATCCAAACGGATGGTGTCAGATGGGAGGGGGACTGGAGGATGGCGGGGAAAGAGTGAAAGGACTGGGAAATGCAAACTGGTGGTCATGTGACGGTTACGGGGTTGTGAGGTACAGTATGGGAAATACAGTTAGTAACGTTAAAAAAGCTATGCATGGTGTCAGGGGGACACAGAACCCGTGCATGGGGAAGCACTTCATAAGTTATATAGATGCCTCCCCACTGTGTTGTACAGCTGAAAATAATATAAAATAATGTTGAATGCCAACTGTTACTTAAAAATATACAAGGGCTGTTTGAAAAGTATCTAGCCATGTAATAGGAAAAAGAGACGCATGGATGGCTCGGTTTTTCTGGACAGCCCTCACACACACACACACACACACACACACACACACACACACATATCTCTCACAGGAGGCAGAGCCCAGCATAGGGAATACAGTCAATGGTACCGTAATAGCTATGTAAGGTATCAAATGAGAAATAGACCTGTTGGGGTTATCACTATATAAGGCCTGTAATGCCTAAGCATTATGATCTCTTGTACATGTGAAACTAATAAAAATATAAATTAATAAAAATGGGGGTGGGGAGGGAACACCCATCATGTGCCAAACCCAGCAGACAAAACAAACAAGAGTACTAGAAACCCAGGATTCCAGGTGATGGCAAAAAGGTAGAGAATTAGAATATTTAAAATAATGAGCATAAAAGAAATATTTAAAAGTATAAAGGCAACACACTCCATGAAAGAATGAGCTACTTGGAAAAGATTTCAGTGAAAACTCAGGCCCATGTGATGAGACGTGACTTTCTGTTGCCTCCTGCCTGGCGATTGGTAGAACTCCCAGATAGACAAGACCCCCAGAGGGGGTCAAGGTCTAGCCAGGTAAGGGGCAAGTCAAATCCCTGCAAGCCTCTTGGTGCCACATGGATATCCAGGTGCGTCCAAGGCTGCCCTGGGGAGAGCTCCATCACCCCGCACCTTGGAGCAAAGCCCATTTCTCTCAAAGGACCGGCCAGTCCCTTCCCCCATTACTCCGCTGTTTGCAGCGCCCATAAGAAAAGCTGTGAGGTTGTATGCCTGAAACCTATGTAATTCTTGCTAACAGATGTCACCCCAAGAAGTCTAACAATAAAAATGAATTTAAATAAATAAATAAATAAATAAATAAATAAATAAATAAATAAGAAAAGCAGTTGGCTGTTCTTTTGCCGTGTTTTTAAGATCAGTTGTGGAGCAGAGCTTAGTTCCCAGCGGAGAGAGCCGCAGTGCTGAGCCAGCAAAATACCGAGACTCAGAAAACGGTGCTGCATTGCAGACTCCACGACAAAAACTGTAGACTCACCACCACAGTCAGACAGGAAGGGGTCTCGGGGCTCCTCCTCTTCAACTCTGGCTTTGCATAAAGGAAACTGAGGCCCAGAGAGAAGTCCAGTTGACTCCTGAACAACGCGGGTTTGACCCTGTGCTGGGTCACTTACAGGCGGGTCGTCTTCAATAAACCATCTGTCCTTCCTCTCCGCGGGTTTCGCATCCGCAGATTCAACCAGGCCCAGATCGAAAACAGTATTTTCGCATTCCCAACCGCAGTTTCCCTACCGTGGGTTGCAAATACTGTTTTAGTTGAATCTGCGGATGCGAAGAGCTGACTGTAGGTAAGTTGTGGTGGGGCCCAAAGTTATACGTGGATTTTCCTCCTAGAGGGTCAGCACCCCGAACCCCGATGTTGTTCAAGGATCAGCTGTAACTTGCTCCAAGTCTGCACCAAGCTCGTCAAAGAGGTGCCGCTCAGACTTGTCCTTTCCAGCTCCGATGGCCCAGCTCACCCCTTCTGCTGCCTCCCTGGGTGCAACCCTGCCCCTACCTCTCTCAAGTGGGAGTCCA
>PVJL010007899.1:0-72721 GCA_004026885.1 Lyroderma lyra | reverse complement strand
AAAGGGGAGGGGGTGGGAGAGGAGGGGGGGAAGCTAAATATAAGGGGATGGAAAGAGGGGTCACATTAGGTGGTGAACTTATTATGCATCAAGTTGACAATGCACTGTGGAATTGTATGCCTGAAACCTATGTAATCCTTGCTAACAGATGTCACCCCAATAAGTCTAACAATAAAAATGAATTAAAAAAAAAAAATATACATCTGTAGAAAGTACCTTTCATTCATAGCTTTCAGTAGAACATGATCTTTCATATTGGTCAAATACATCTAGCTAGATTAAGTAAGACAAAAAAGAGAGAAGACCAGATAAATAAAATCAGAAATGAACAAGGAGACATTAAAACTGTTACCACAGAAAGAAAAAGGATGAGAGACTGCCACGAGCAATAATATGCCAACAAATTAGGGGGGAAATGGATTAATTCCTAGAACAATACAATCTACCAAGACTAAATCATGAAGAAATAGAAACTGTGAACAGACCAGTAAAGAGTGTGAAGATTGATACAGTAATCAAAAACCTCTCAACAACAACTACAACAAAAAGCCTAGAGCCAGCTGGCTTCACTACACATTTAATGAATTAATGTCAATCCTTCTCAAACTCTTCCAAAAACTTTAAGAGAAAGGAACACTTCCAAACTCATTTTATAATCCCAGCATTACCCTGATACAGTCAGACATAGACACTGAAAAAGAAAACTATAGGCCAATATCTCTGATGAACACAGATATAAAAATCTTTAACAAAATACTGGCCAACCATATTTAATAACCCAATAATAGGATCACGCCCCACGATCACATGGAAGCAAGGATGATTCAACATAAGCTAATCAATCAAAGTGATACACCACATTAATAGATTGAAGGATAAAAATCACATGATCATCTCAACAGATGCAGGAAAAGCAATTAACAAAATTAAACACTCCTTTATGATAAAAACACTCGACAAACCAGGCATAGAGGAAGCACATTTCAACATAATAACATCATATATGACAAGTTCACATTTAACATCACACTCAATGTTAAAAAAAAAAAAAAAGAAACTTTTTTTCTTGAAGATCAGGATATATGAGTACACAAGAATGCTCACTCTCGCCACTTCTATTCAGCATAGGACTAGAAGTCCTAGCCAGAGCAATTGTTATAGGCAAGAAATAAAAGACAACCAAAATTGGAAAGGAGGAAGTAAAATTCCAAGGTTTACATTTTCGATTTCAAATTTTTGGGTCATATACCAAAAAGGAATTGAAAGCCATTAATGTATTGGGTTTATTTGTAGAAGAAAAAAATACTCAGTAATATGATCTTAGCTTTATGTCAGTTTTATCAGAGTCAAATAGAAATCTCAGTTAATTCAAATAACAGTTAGATTGTGTTCATTTAATTCATGAAATAAAAGTAAATCCTTTGAAAGTTCTGTTGAAATGAAAGAGGTGACATTCTGGTATGTGCTATTGAAACTCACCTAAAAAGGTAAACATTGAAGATAAAAATTACTTGGTAGTTAATAATATCAATACATATTTTAGTGGCGCAAAGTGTCATATTAAAAACTAATATTCTCACTAAATTATGATATCTATGAAACAGAAAGATAATTAGAATTGCTTGTGTAAAAATATAATTCAAATAGCATTTGAACAAGCTGAAATGCTTTACCAGTCAAAATAGCAGCTGCAGTTGACATGCTTTGCAAATATTTTTATATGAGCAGAATACCTAACCGGCAAAGTTTGTATGACAAATCTCACATTGGATACAAAAACCCATCAGCATGGCAATACACAATTTTTCCCCTTGCTCCTTCTCATCAGTCATAGTTTAGATATGTTTGAATATTCACAACACTACTTTATAAATGAATCTAAGTCACGTACAATTACATTGAACTTTTGGTAAACAATTCCTATAAGTTTTCATTACTTTTCTGGAGAATCAGAGGAAAATATATAATCAAAATATTAAACCAATGGGGCAAAAAAATTTATTTTAAAGATTTTAGTAAATTACAATGATTTAAACACAATTTATAATTGGGAAAACTGACATTTATTTTTACAAAAGTGAGAAATAAACTAAACAAAATAAACCATGATTGTTCAATGGTATAAAAGATTTAATTTCAAATTTTTAAAATTATGCTTTAAAATATCTCAAGTTCTAGGAAGAATTTTTATTTTATTTGTTTATTGCTAGACTTATTGGGGTGACATTGGTTAACAAGAATTACATATGTTCCAGGCGCACAATTCTACAGTGCATTGTCTATGTGTTGCATCGTATGTTCACCACCCAGTGTCAGTTCTCCTAGAAAGAATATTTTGATTCAGCTATTATTTCTGATTGGGTAAATGTATATTCTGTATTACAGTGAAATAAAAATGAGGACTAGAATTATTCAGGATTTCAAGTTGGTAAAAGATTCAAAAAATTATGAACAAAAATATATTTGAGTTTGTCTTTTGAAGAAAGTTTTTCTGAACAGAAGTTAAAATGTTTACATAATATCAATAGTTAGAATTGAGAATGTTTTTCATTTAACAGAATGTGTTCAGTATGTACTAATTGTCTCAACACCTAAAGACTATTTCATTAATAGTCAGAGAAGAGTCAATTGAAGGTATCATATATTTATGGTTAAATATATTAACCATAAAATGCAACTTTGAATAACATTGCAGGCAATTTTATGAAGATAAGAGAAATAAAGAGATATTGAAAAATATATTATTCATAAAAGTAGTGACATGGTATTGGAAATAAATATGACTAAAATATGACTAAATATGACTAATTGAAATACAAATACATGAATAAAAGACAAGAAAATTATTTGTTTATGTCATTTTTAATGTTCAGTTAATCAATACAAGGAAGTACTTTTTATTTTGCTTTAGATGGAGATCAAAGATGTGTGGTTTTTAGGGGAAAAAATTTTTTTTGCCTATAAGATTAAGTACCTCACAACCCACATACACTATGCTCCAGTTTAACCAGCATGAACAGTAAAGACCCAGGGAGTACGCCCAGATACTCTTGTTTCACCTAAGGAACATGCTCTCTACCTTCCTCCCAAATACAGCCCAGGCAAGCCACACCCATTCCAAAAAGCCTCCCCATATTCTCTTAGGCAGACTGCATTTACTGTAACCTCTTTCTTTGTTGACATTCATTGTCCATGTTCTTTGTTTGATATTTAATCTGAGTTGTGTTTTCTTAATGTACTTTTTATTTATCTGCCCCATGTCCCCAACTCATCCTCAGTGCCAACTTGTCATTGTTGATGGTTATAAATTTTAATTGCCACAAACTGATTTGTTGAGTAGTTGGGACTCAGATTTGCCATTACAGTATTTGCTCAGATATAATCATTGTCCATCCAATAGATAATCAAATTAACATCTAAGTTGCTTCCATGTGTAGGCTATTGTAAATATTGCTGTAATCAACATGGGGGTGTATGTATCTTTTAAATTAGTGTTTTTGTTTTCTTCAGATAAATACTCAGAAGTAGAATTGCTGGGTCATATAGTAGTTCCATACTGTTTTTCACAGTGGCTGCACAAATTTATAATCCCACCAAGAGTGCACAAGTGTCTCCTTTTCTCCACATCCTTACCAACACTTATTTGTTGACTTTTTTTATGATAGCCATTCTGACTGGTGTGAGGTGGTATCTCATTGTGATTTTGATTTACATTTCCCTGACGATTAATGATGTTGAGTATCTTTTCATACGTCTATTGACAATCTATATATGTATTCTTTGGAGAAAGGTCTGCTCAGGTCCTCTACCCATTTTTTAATTGGACATTTTGGTTTGATGATGAGTTCTATGAATTCCTTATGTATTTTGAATTTTAACCCCTAATCAGATGTATCACTTGTGAATATTTTCTTCCATTTAGTAGAGTGTCCTTTCATTTTGTTGATAGTTTCCTCCACTGTGCAGAAATCTTGTAGTTTGATGTACTCATTTGTTTATTTTTGCTTTTGTTGACCTTGCCTTAAGAGACATACCCAAGAAGATATTGCTAAGACTAAATAATGTCAAAGTGTTTATTGTGTGTGTTTTCTTCTAAAAGTTTTATGGTTTCAGGTCTTACATTTAAATCTTTAATCCAGTTTGAGTTTATTTTTGTATATTGTATAAGAAAGTGAGTCAGTTTTTTTTCTTTTGTATATATCTGTACAGTTTCCCCACCATCACTCATTAAAGAGACTATACCATTGCACCCATTATATATCATTGCCTTCTTTGGCATATATTAAATTGGCCATATAAGCAAAGGTATATTTCTGGGTTCTCTATTTTGTTCCATTGTGCTATATGTCTTTTTTTGTGTCTGTATCATACACTTTTGATTATTGTAGCTTTGCAGTATAGTTTAAATTAAGGAGCGTGATACCTCCTACTCTGTTCTTTTTTCTCAAGATTGTTTTGGCTATTTGGGGTCTTTGTGGTACCACATAAATTTTGGAATTATTTGTTCTAGTTCTGGGAAGAATACCATTGGTATGTTAATAAGGATTGCATTAAATCTGTATATTTCTTTGGGTTATATGGACATTTTAACAATATTAAGACTTCTAATCTACAAGCACAGTATATCCTTCCATTTATTTGTGTCCTCTTCAGTTTCTTTCTTAACTGTCATATAGTTTTCCTAGGTATTTTATTCTTTTCAATGCAATTGTGAATGGAATTGCTTTCATAATTTCTTATTCTGATTGTTTGTTATTGATGTATAGAAATACAACAGATTTCTGTATATTCATTATATATCCCGGCATTTTACCAAATTCATTTCTTAGTTCTAAGACTTTTTTGGTGGAGTCTTTAGAATTTTCTACATATAGTATCATCACTTGAAAATAGTGACAGTTTTACTTCTTCCTTTCCAATTTCAATGCCTTTTATTTCTTTTTATTGTCTGATTTCTATGCCTAAGACTTTATGCTGGAAGTCTTTTCCAATACAAAGATCAAATTAAAGAGAAGCATTAACTTAGAGAAAATAGTATTCTGAAAGATGGAAACTTCAAAACACAATTAATAACTACTTCATGCATGTAACAAGAGCAGGACATTATTAGAAAGGAGTATTCAGAAGGAACAAAAGGATATACGAAAGTTTAAAATATGATGGAAATACAAACACTCAATAAAATAATTGGAAGACAAAATCAAGGAAATCTCCCAGATATTAGAACAAAATGTTAGATACCGAATATTAGAAATTCATAAAAGAAAGAATAAATATAACAATGTAAAAAAATCATTAAATAAATGATCAACATAGGCCCTAATTGGAAGATATGATTTTCCAGATTGAAATCCCAGTCCAACAAGTAAAATAGACATGCAGCAAAGAAAATCATTATGAAAATTCAGGACATTGTAGACAAAGAGAAGGTATTTCAAGATTCTAGTGAAAGAAATGTAGTTTATACGCAAAGGAAGAAGGTTGAAATTAAGTCCTCAACAGCAACACTGGAAGCTGAAGAAAATTCCAAGGAAAAATGTGTTCCAATATAGAATTCTATTCAAAGCAATGCCATTAGTTTGGAAGTTAGAATAAAGATATTTTTGACATTCAAATTTGAAAAAAATAAATATCCTTTCATGCACCCTTTCTCAGGAAACTAGTGGAGTATGTGCTCCACCAAAACAAGGGAGTAAACCAATAAAGAAGAAATCATGGAAACCAAAATACAGGGAATTGGCAATAAAGAAAGAAAATCACCAGGGTAATGTGAAGGGAGAGCCTAAAATGTCAGATGTGCAGCCTAGAAAGAATCAGTGCAGTTTGGAGCAGACAGAAAAGATCAAAGAATTATGTCTACAAGTTATAGAACACCTTATGTGGCTGACCACATTAAAAAAAAATTTTTTTTGAAAAATTAGGGTCAATCTCGAAATGAGTTGGTGAAAAACACCTAAAAAACTAAGCAACAAAAATCTCTTTTTCTTGCTCTAGGGAGAACAAAAAATTGCATAGGATACAAAAATCAATCACAAAGTATCACATGTCTCAACTATAAAATCTGCATTGTCATTAATAATATACATATTGAATATCATTTTAACCAATATTTAATAACAGATGTATAGGGAGTATGGAGGATAGAAAGTATGTGTGAGTGTGTGTGTATACTACTGGGGTGTGGAGAATAAAATAGAGCTACATCCTCATCTTCCATAGTGAAAAGTCAAAAAAAAAAAAAGGTGGTACAATGGCTATGTTTGGTGCTTTCAACACTGTGGCCTGAGTTCGATTCCCAGCCAGAGAACTACCAAAAAAACAAAACAAACAAACAAAAAAAAAAAAACAAAGCCCAAAACTGGAAAAAAAAAAATTAAGAGGTAGCAGAATAGGTATATTATTTAGAGACATGAAGAAAAATATCAAATAAAATACTTTGTGAGGAAATGAGATGGACAGAAAAGGGAAGAGGGCTTTTTTTTCTAAATGAAAGGCCATATAGAAATACTCATATGACTTTAAATTATGTATGCATTGAATAAAAATTAAACAAAAAAAGATGTGACCCAGTTGCATTAATTTTTCTATAGCAAAGTAACTGTTTACCACGATCACTAGCTCAGATTAGTTGTACCATAAACAAAGAAAGGCTGATTTATGGGCACTCCTACTGGATGCTAATCTTGGCCTCATTCAGTCAGGGTCCTCTACCCAAACACTGAGTAAACTTGATGAGGAAACATACAGCTCACTCCCTCAGAAACCAATTTAACATATGACAAACTATGCTATTAAAAGAGAAAATACCTTTTATAATTGTAATATCTATAAACATTAATCTTTAGAGTTTCTTGATGGTAGGATCCCTCTGTTTCATTTCTGTATCCCAATTATCAGTCATATAATATGTTCTCAAAAACATGCATTAATATTTGCATATTTTACTTATTCAAAAAATTCTCAAAGAGCAAATTATAAAGAAAATTATAAAGTATTCAGAACTATATGACAATAGAAGTACTACATGTCAGAAACATGGTATTTAGCAGTATATATATATACTTATTAACTTAAAAAAAATAAGAAAAATTTAAAATCAGTTTGTTAGGTATTCAAGAAACTAAAAAAAATGACAAAACTAAAGATGAAAAATTATATTAAAGATAAGTGAAGATATTAATGCAACAGAAATCCAAGAAGCAATTGAGAATAAACCAAACCCAGAACTGAATCTTCAGGGTAGTGGTGAGATAGCTAGTAAAACAAACAAACCTCTAATTAGAAAAAAATTCAAAAGGACAGTCAATATTGGAGAGAGGATGCAGTAACTATAGATATAGTGGAGATACACTCCAAACTCATATGTGCAATTTTATGCCAAAGAAAGTTGAAATTTAACATGAAATAGAAGTTTTTCTAGAAAAATAGTATATAATTAGAATGACCCCAAGAAAAATTGACAAACTAAATAACCACTATTCTAAAAATTGACAAACTAAATAACCACTTTTCTAAAAATTAAATTTGTAATAAAATGTTTCCCTGCCCCTATCCACCCTACCTCTCTACAAAAAACAAAAACAAAAACAAAAACAAACAAACAAACAAAAACATATGATTTTCTAGGTGAGGTTTACCAAATCTTCAAAGAAGAGATAATCCATATTTTAAATGAACAGTTTCAGAGATTAGAATTAGAAAGAAAGCTACTCAACTCATTTTATGAAGTAATTACATAATCTGTCATAAACAAAGACAGTACAAGAAAACCTGAAAATCCATCTCAATAAGGTACATACATGCAAAAATTGAAATAGAATAATAACAAATTAAATTCATCAGTATATATGTTTAAATATATTATGATTCTAGCAGACACTGCTAGTTTCCCCTCAATATGCATTTTCCTCTGTATACAATGTAATAAAACTTTTACATAATTATCTACAAAGATATTGCATTTTCAAGCTTCCTTTTGCAAGTTAATGTTGCAATATACTACATTTTGCAGTGTGTAATGCACACTTTTCTGCCCAAACTTGTGAGGGAAAAATAAAAATAGACATTATACATGGGTAGTACTAATTCTATATCTACACAAATGTTTTTAATGTTTTTAGTTATGCTTATGAGTTAAAAGTGTAACTTCAGAAATCAGTAATTAAAAAATTAAAACAAAAGATTTTTTTCCCTGAAAGTCTGGGTCAAAAACAAAAATACAGGAGCACATTATACATGGCAAAGCATGGCAAAATTCTCCGTTAGTGTGCAAGAATTGCTTATGAGAGTCTTATTTTAGGGTCATGTCAACATGTTTGCCTCTCACTTTTCTTCCACACTACTTCTCTGAAAGCAAATCTTGAATCTTAAGGGTTGAGGGTCACACTCTAGATGGTAGAGCACTGAGCCCAAAGAAACTCTGTCCCTTAGTACTTTGCAAAATTGCTTTAGCAGTCATGGATAACTAACTTCCAGACTTCAATATAATATAGATTAAATTTCTACCTTGTTTAAGTACTGTTTGCTATCACTGTTGTTGTTATGTGGGAAATGACTTTACATGAACTGCTTTTAAAAACTGTAAAATGTCAAAAGGAAAAATTTTTTTAAAGAGCGTATGCGAACTAATTATAAAATGCAACTATAGGGCTTTTGTTTGGGGAAAATGTTTATTATTCTTTCATTGCTTTTAAAACAAGAGGGCGACTGGAGAGGAGGTCCCTAAAGCCTCTCCCAGAAAACACAACTGAACGGCCACCCAGGAGCCAAGAAAGAGGACCCTGGGTGACAAAAAAACGTCAGCTGAGAAATCCACGCATTGCAAGTAAACACCTAAGGGCTGGAGAGACAGGGGCGAGCGAGAGAGAGAGAGGGGAGGGAGCAAAGACGGATCAAAATAGTACCCGATCGCAGCTGACCACAGTGCATGAGAGGGGAGAAGCCAAGAGGCGACAAGAGGAAAAGCCCTAGCAAAGCGGCAGAACAGTGGGAGTCCGTTGGGGAGCCAGGCTGGGGAGCTCGAAGTTGGAGCGGCGAGTTGGGGACAGGGCTTGGGAGCCAGCCTCTGGAACTCTTGAGTGGTAGCAGGGCTGAGCGAGGACTCTGAACCGCAGAGATGACATCTTGGCTCTAGGCTCCCTAGGGACTCACAGCACAGGTGCGGGCAGCTCCTGCACAGGGCTATGGTTCCTGGTCCCAGCCCGCTGCGGAGGCGAGCTGGCTGCCCCGCGGACAACACACAGTCCCTGCACAGACAGGGCTGCGGCTCCCATCCAGGCCCGCTGCACTGCGGAGGTGGGCCGGCTGCTGCGCTTGCGTGCCTGCTCATGCACCCCTGGGTATTAAAAGCAATGTGAGCCCGCAGACTCTGCCCCAACATTTGGCCATGGAAGTAGGCCCGGAAAGAAAGGCGGATTTGATAGCATTCGCCCCAGTCAGCAGGAGCAGCCTTGGGCCGCATCACCCAGCTTCCCCAGCATAGGGCAGAAGGTGGAGTTGCCCCAGAGTGACTTTTGTTGGCCTCTCCCCTTTCCTACAGCCTTCCCAACCAACTAACTAACTACAGGAAGCGGAGGGACCAAGATAGATGCGCACCGCCTCCAAATGTAGCAGGAGACCAGAAATAAGAAATAAACAACCCCTCTCTCTCACAAAACATGTCCCCCCCCCAGTACCACCTCGTGTCTGCCCTACAGCAAGACACCACAAAAGTACCAATCTGGGCTCCTGGGCACTACTGAACATAATGCCCTCATGTCGAAAAGGAAGAACCCAGCAGACAGGATGAATTCCTTAAAAACTAAAACTCCTCAGAAAGAACAGTACAAGCTATTAAAACAGCTTCTTAGACCTAGAAGTTTCTAAATTAAGTGACAGAGAATTTAAAGTAGCCATTCTAAAGGCTGTGAGAGAAATGAAAACATACTGGCAGAGCACCATGGCTGAGATAAACAACATTAAAAAGGACATAAATGACATAAAAAAAGGATCTCCATGAACAACAGGAACAACTTAACAAAGAAATTCAAAACATAAGGAAGATTGAGATGGAAATGCGAGAGATAAATAATACAATAAAAGAAGTGAGAAATGAAATATCTGCATAGGAAACAGGGCCAACCAGATGGAGGAAAGAATTAGTGATATCGAAGATCAGAACATGGAAACAGCTAAGAAAGAGGAAGAGAGGGCATGTAGAACCAAAAGGATTGAAAGAACTCTACAAGAACTATCTGACTTCATGAGACAAAACAACATCAGGATAATAGGAATAGAAAAAGGGGTAGAGCATTCTACAGAGAGCATACTCAAACAAATAGATGAGAAATTTCCAAACCTATGGAAAGATCTGGAACCCCAAGTTCAAGAAGAAAACAGGTCCCCCAGATACCTGGACCCCAACAGATCTTCTCCAAGACACATGGTACTAAAGATGTCCAAACTAAAGACAAAGAGACAATTCTCAAGGCATCCAGGGAAAAAAAAAACTATAACCTTTAGAGGAAAACCCATCAGGCTGGCATCAGATTTCTCGGCAGAAACTCTGCAAGCCAGGAGCGAGTAAAATCCAATATTCAAAAATTTAAAAAAGAGGAACTTACAGCCAAGAATAAATTATCCAGCAAAATTATCTTTCAGATATGAAATTGGAATAAAGACCTTCTCAGACACACAGAAGCTGGGCCAGTACTCCAAGAAATACTGAAGGAGGCTCTTCAACCTGAAACAAAACATCAGGAAAAATAGAACAAAGTTTGGGCAGCAAGAAAGAAACAAAAAATAAAACAAAAACAAACAAAGAAATAAGTAATAGCCACAGGAAATCCTCACATATTGATCATCACTCTAAATGTTAATGGACTGAACTCACCAATAAAAAGACACACAGAAAAAAAACAAAAGACACAGTAGCAGACTGGATTAAAAAACAGAACCTATCCATACTCTGTCTCCAAGAAACACACCTCAGCTGTAAGGACAAACACAGACTCAGAGTGAAAGGATGGGAAACAATACACCAAGCAAATGGTAACCAGGAAAAAGCAGGAGTTGTCATACTGATATCTAATGAAATAAACTTCAGGTTAAAAAAGATAGTAAAAGACAAAGATGGTCATTACATAATGATAAAAGGCACAATGCAACAACAAGAAGACTTGACACTAATTAATATATATGCTCCCAACCAGGATGCACCAAAATATACAAAGAAACTACTAACAGATTTGAAAGGAGCAACTGATGAAAACACAATCATTGTGGGAGACTTAAACACCCCGCTAATAGCCATGGACAGATCATCCAAGCAGAAAATAAATAAGGAAATAACAGCTCTAAATGACACAGTACAGCAATTGGACATAATTGACATTTACAGGACACTTCATCCGGCAAAAAGAGACTACACCTTCTTTTCTAGTGCGCATGGAACATTCTCAAGGATAGACCACATGCTGGGACACAAAAGTAGCCTCAGCAAATTCAAGCTTTGAAATTGGAGATCAACTGTAAAAGGAAAGCAGAAAAAAACACATATACATGGAGATTAAACAACAGCTTATTAAAAAAGGACTGGATAAAAGAATATATAAAAGATGAGATTAAAATATATATAGAAACTAATGACAATGAAAATACAATATATCAGAATTATTGGGACACAGCGAAAGCGGTAATAAGAGGGAAATTTATATCATTACAGGCCTATCTTAAGAAACAAGAAAAATCACAAGTAAACATCTTAACATCCCATCTTAAAGAACTAGAAAAAGAAGAGCAGACAAAACCCAAAGTCAGCAGAAAGAAAGAAATAATAAAAATTAAAGCAGAGCTAAACCAATTAGAGAACAGAAGGACAATAGAAAAAATTAATATTATGAAGAGCTGGTTCTTTGAGAAAGTCAACAAAATTGACAAACAAAAGGAAAGGACACAAATATCCAAAATTAGAAATGAAAGGGGAGAAATTACCACATACCACAGAAATACAAAGGATTGTAAGAAAATATTATGAAGAACTTTATGCCACTAAATTTAACAACCTAAAAGAAATGGGCAAGTTTCTAGAAACTTATAGCCTACCTAGACTGAACCAAGAAGAA
Source organism: Lyroderma lyra (assembly GCA_004026885.1). Taxonomy (NCBI): domain Eukaryota; kingdom Metazoa; phylum Chordata; class Mammalia; order Chiroptera; family Megadermatidae; genus Lyroderma; species Lyroderma lyra. The sequence goes on along the minus strand of PVJL010007899.1, from coordinate 60,620 downwards.
CTGGATAAGCTAAATAGACCAATCGATAGTGAAGAGATTAAAACGACTATCCATAATCTCCCTAAAGGCAAAAGCCCTAGACCAGATGGTTTCACCAATGAGTTTTAACAAGCATTCAAAGAAGAATTAACGCCTATCCTCCTCAGACTCTTCCAAAACAATTGAAGAGGAAGCAATACTTCCTAACTCATTCTATGAGGCCAACATTACCCTAATACCAAAGCCTGGCAAACACAACACAAAGAAAGAAAACTATAGACCAATATCTCTGATGAACACAAATGCAAAAATTCTAAACAAAATATTAGCAAACAGAATACAACAATGCATCAAAAAGATCATACATCAAGATCAAGTGGGATTCATCCTAGGAGCACAATGATGGTTCAACATATGAAAATCAATCAATGTGATACACCACATAAACAAAATAAAAGATAAAGACCAAATGGTCATTTCCATCATTCCATTGATGCAGAAAAAGCTTTCGACAAGATACAGCACCCATTTATGATCAAAACACTAAATAAAATAGGTATAGAAGGAAAGTATCTCAACATAATAAAGGCCATATATGACAAACCCTCGGCTAACATCATACTGAACGGGGAAAAGCTGAAACCTATTCCCCTAAAATCAGGAACAAGACAGGGATGCCCCCTGTCACCATGGCTATTTAATATAGTACTGGAAGTTCTAGCCACAGCCATCAGGCAAGAGAAAGGAATAAAAGGTATCCAAATGGGGAAAGAAGAGGTCAAATTGTCACTATTTGCAGATGACATGATCCTTTATATAAAAAATTCCAAAGATTCCTCCAGGAAACTATTAGAAACAATAAATGAATATAGTAAAGTCGCAGGATACAAAATCAATGTACAAAAATCAACAGCATTCCTATATACAAACAACGAATCCACAGAAAAAGAAATGAGGGAGTCAATTCCCTTTGCTATCACAACAAAAAGAATGAAATACCTGGGAATGAACTTAACAAAGAACATGACAGACTTATACATGGAAAACTATAAGACACTTTTGAAAGAAATTGGAACAGACTTTAAGAGGTGGAAAAATATCCCCTGTTCATGGATAGGAAGACTTAACATTGTTAAAATGGCCATTCTGCCCAAAGCAATCTACAGACTTAATGCAATACCCATCAAAATCCCACAATCATACTTTCATGAAATAGAAAAAAGAATTAGTAAATTTATATGGAACCATAAAAGACCTCGAATTGCCAAAGCGATACTACATAAAAAGAATAAGGCTGGTGGCATTACATTCCCTGACTTCAATTTATATTACAAAGCATCAATAGTCAAAACAGCTTGGTACTGGCAGAAGAACAGAAATATAGACCAATGGAATGGAACTGAAAACCCAGAAATAAACCCACAAATTTATGGACAAATAATTTTCAATAAGGGAGCAAAAAATATACAATGGGGAAAAGACAGCCTCTTTAGTAGGTGGTGCTGGGAAAACTGGAAAAACATATGCAAAAGAATGAACCTGAGCTATGAACTCTCTCCATATACAAAAATTAACTCAAAATGGATTAAAGACCTTCATATCAGACCTGCACCAATAAACTGTATAGAAGAAAACATTGGCACTAAACTTATAGATCTAGGACACAAGGAAGACTTCATGAACCTGACCTCAAAGGCAAGGGAAGTAAAAGCACAAATAAATGAATGGGATTATATCAAACTAAAAAGCTTCTGCACAGCTAAAGAAACCATCGACAAGGGAAAGAGACAGCCAACTGAATGGGAGAAAATATTTGCAAATAATGCATCAGATAAGGGTCTAATATCTAAAATATATAAAGAATTAATATGACTTAACAACTAAAAAACAAACAACCCAATTAAAAAGAGGGCAGAAGAACTAAACAGACACTTCTCCCACGAAGAAGTACAAATGGCCAGCAGACATATAAAAAAATGCTCATCCTCATTAGCTACGAGGGAAATGCAAATCAAAACCACAATGAGATACCACCTCACACCTGTGAGAATGGCTGTTATCAACAGACAAGGAATAACAAGTGCTGGAGAGGATGTGGAGAAAAAGGGACTCTCGCACACTGCTGGTGGGAGTGCAAATTGGTACAACCACTGTGGAAGGCAGTGTGGAGGTTCCTCAGAAAATTGGGAATGGAGCTACCATATGACCCAGCAACCCCCCTTCTGGGGATCTACCCAAAAAACCTGAAAACCTTTGTCCGCAAAGACTTATGTACCCCAATGTTCATCGCAGCACTGTTCACAGTGGCCAAAACATGGAAACAACCAAAGTGCCCTGCGACAGATGACTGGATAAAGAAGCTGTGGTACATATACACAATGCAATATTACTCAGCTATAAGAAAAGATGAAATATTGCCATTTGCAAGAAAATGGATGGACCTGGAGATCATCATGCTTAGTGAAATAAGCCAGACAGAAAAAACAAAGAACTGTATGACTTCATTCATATGTGGAATATAAAACTGAAAGCAAAGAAAAAAGAAACGAACAAACAAACAAACAACCCATGGACACAATCAATAGTTTAATGTTTATTTGGGGATGAGTGGGTTAGGGAGGGGAGAAAGGGGAGGGGGTGGGAGAGGAGGGAGGGGAAGCTAAATATAAGGTGATGGAAAGAGAACTCAAAATAAAATAAAATAATAAAATTTAAAAATAAAATAAATAAAAAATAAAAATACATTTAAGACTTATAAAAGAAACAATTTTAAAATGAAATACATAAAAATTAGATAAATGCAAAATATCAAATACAATGTTCCTTGCTGAGTAATGGGATTATGAGTCTTTATTTTTTATTTTAATGTTTCACACTTTTCACATTAAAAAATCATAATATCAAAACTATAATTTACCGCATCATATATTTTCATGGAATCCCTACATGTAGGCAGAGTCCGAAGCATTCACACTGGGAAGAAAGAAACACGAGCTTACCGAATGACGACGTGGTAACTATGCCATGTAATGAGTAATGAGTAATAAATGTGGAATGTAAACCTTGATAATCTTGTAATATTCAGTCTGGGTTATCATTTGCATCTGGATTTGGTGAGGGCTGGAGGAGGAAAGGAAGGAAGGGAGAGAAGGAGGAAAGGGAGAGAGGGAAGGAGGGAGGGAGGGAGGGAGGGAGGGAGGGAGGGAGGAAGGAAGGAAGGAAGGAAGGGAGGGAGGGAGGGAGGGAGGGAGGAAGGAAGGGAGTAAAATCCAAGAGGAGTGAAAGGTGTGGCAGTTTCTATGGCAGAAAACAGAAGCCACAGGAAGAAAACGCTCCCTTGAAATAACATAATAGTAACTGCTGAAAAGAATCTGTTCTAACATTCTTTTCTAGAACCTCCACTCACAGCAAAACAACTCAGAAAAGTATGAACGAATTTCGAGGATTTGTGCTATTATGTTGTAAAACTTATTATAAAGTTAAAATAATTAACACAGTGTGTTATTCACAAAAGAATAGGCACATAGATCAGTGAAACAGCAGAGACAGTTGTGAATTAGACCCACACAAATACAGACAACTTATTTTGACAAGAATGTCAAGGCAATTCAATGAAGAATGAACATTTCTGTCAAATGTTTCTGGAACAATTGGCTATATAGATGCAAAACAAATAAAAACAAACAAAAAAACTTTGAAACATTCCTTACTACTTATGTAAAAGTTAAATCAAACTTAATATTAAAGGTAAAATTATAAAACTTCTCAAAGAAAACATAGGAAAAAAATTTTCATGGCCTTGGGTCTTGCAAAAGCACAATTCATAAAACTGTCAACATTAGGGGAATTGTCTATACTATCTTCACAATACATACATCTCTTGTGTCAAAAACTATTTCAAAATAAGTTTTAAAATCTAACCAAATAAACTAGACTTGTTAAGGTCCTTATTGGCTTGGAGCCTTCTTCATGAGTTTTCCTTGGTTAGAAATACACTTGAATGATCTACAATATGTTCAGAAACTGGATATGTCATTTAGGCATTGGTCCACCAGTTCCGCTTTAAAAGATCATTTCTTCACCTAAAAAGGTTACTTCATCCCACTTCAGACTGCCCCTGGGAATTCCCAGCAACAATTTTCTTTCCATTGCCGGAAGCAACTCTGCCACAAACTGTGACAAGCAGAGCCTGTCCAAAATGCCTTTGTTGATGTCCAGGGCCCCCGTTCCTGCCCACTACTTCTTTGCAACACCCCAACACTGTGAGGCCCAGCCCCTGACTGAGGCCACTCCAGTCCCGTGTCCCCTCCCTCTGTACTGTCTCCCACCAATGATTCTCTCACAGGTGTTGTGCTCTTACTCACCCTCACTCTTCATGTTTCCACAGTTGATTAGGGCCTGCAAAAGTTCAAGATCTACGGGGCAGTGGAGCTGCCATTTCTGCACATTGCTCTCATTATACAGAACTTCTCTGCACTGAGGGTCATTGGTGCGGTCATTCATTAACCAGCAAGTATCTATGTGCTGCCTCTTGGGGGTCAGGCACTTTGCTAGGAGCCGGGAATGGCATACACTAATGAGCAAGAGAATTGTGGAGAGAGGCACCAGGCCCGTCCCATTTCCCCTCAGGCTCTTAGAAGCCTTTGTTGAGTAGGAGTTGGGGAGAGCCTGTGACAAGAAAACGCCTCTCTAAAACAAAATCTACATGTTTGACTCCTCAAACCTTTGCAGTGTTTGAACTCAGCAAAATAACCTTTGGAGCCAAACCAACGCTGTATTCCAGACAATCGTTTGTAAAGCAGATCTCCTGACCACAAGGACTGATGATTACTATCGACATTCTTTAGAATTAACACCACCATGCATAGATAAAGAATAATTTAGCTTATTGGCACCTACATAAATTCCTTTCTTAGCTTATTAACACCAAGAGAAGTTCATGTAATTATTACCCTTCCTTTTTCATAAAAAGCCCTTGCTTTCACCCCATAATTGGAAGAGAATTTGAGTTTCTGACTGAATTAGTGCTTCCTAAATAGCTATTCTCTGACTGCAAATGAAATACTTGTTGCTTCTCACTTTGGCTTTTTACCTTTAAGGTTAATAACAACTTATCTAAAACAGTTAATCAGGAAAAAAATACAAAAACAAAAAACCCCACAGTGATTCAAGCTGGGAAGCATTCATAAGTTTTTGCCTTGTTTTAAAGAAAAAAACCAAATAAGATTTTCAGAGACATCTCACCCATTAACTTTCTTATTATTAGAATTACTTCATTATCATTAGTTATGTACATTCATAAAAATTAATTTACTCTGAATTGAGTTTTTTTCCATCATGTGCCCTATGCTTACATTTTTAAATCAGAAGCAATCTCCCCCAAGATAAAACTGCTTTGTTTCTTCATCTCTTTTGGTTTTAATATTCCAAAATAGATTGGGTGACTTGGAGTATTGTTTCTACCCTAATATTGATTAGTCTACCTTGTAAAAGAACAAGGAAACTTTTCCTTCAACTCTTATTTTTCTAGTGTTTTATTTAAAATGAAAGGTAAATGAGTGCGTGTATAATCATTTTATATAACTAAAGAAATTTATTATCACTCAAGTAATTTATTTTGCAAACAAGGTCTATCTCCTGAAGATTAGTATCTTCTTGCTTTATTATTGTGATACTGTGGTTTATACTTTAAAAAAATATGTATTTATTTGGTCTTTGTCCTTGGTTGTGGCACAGAGCTCCTAAAATACTTGGAATTTCCTAAGTGATGAGAGTAATAAAGGTCTTTTGCTATGTCAGTGAGATGACTTTTGGAAAGCACCTCAGGGTGTGGGCTGGTTGTAAGAACAGACCATGTGATTAGAGGGCAGGAACTTTCAGTACTGCACCCCCACACACACACACACATCTCTGGAGAGGGGAAAGGGGCCAATGATTTAATCAAGCATGCCTAACTAAATAAGCTTCTATAAAAACACAAAAGGACTGGGTTCAGTGAGCTTCCGGGTTGGTGAACACATAAAGGTGCTGGGAGAGTGGCACTTCCTGGAGAGGGAGAGGGCTCCCAGCCCCTTCCCACATACCTAGCCCTCAGCCTCTCTTCCATCTAGATGTTCATCTGTATCATTTACCACATCCTTTTCTAATAAACCAGTAAGTGTTAAGCAAACTGTTTTCTTGAATTCTGTGAGCCCCTCCAGCAAATTAATCAAACCTGAGGAGTGAGCCCTGGGGATTTACAGCTGATGGGTCAGGAGCACAGGTGGCAACCTGGACTTGCAGTAGGTATTTGACATGGGGTGGGGGAAGCAGTCCTGTGGGCCTGAGCCCTTAATGTGTGGGATCTCACACAACCCTAGATAGTGTCAGAATTGAATTAAATTGTAGGACACCCAAAAATGCTTGGTGTGGGAGAAAAAAGTAAAACGCACACATTTGGTGACCAGAAGTTTCAGAAGTGAAATGTTCTGTGTGAATAATAAAGTCTCACAAGTGGAAAGCTGTTTGTTTGTTTGTTTTCAACTCAAGTATTCTTCCCCTAAATAGTTAGGACATCATAAAAGACTACCAGGAAAAAAGATTACAGTCAAGTCAACGACGCATTTAGTCTTTGGCATGCACCAAAGGATCCACAGGTCTAGGGAATAGAATATACTCATATAGTGGGTAAGAACGTGGACTCGGGGACCAGCTGGTTTGGGTTTCAATCCCAGGTCTATCACTCTCTAGATGTGTGACTTTGGGCACGTCATTTAGTCTGTTTCCTCATCTGCAAAAGGCAGAAAATAAAAGTACATTCTTCATAGGGTTCTTGTGAGGTTTAAATGTGGTCATATATACGAAGTGTTTGAACAGTCCTAGCACATCATAAGAGTCCTAGCACATCATAAGAAATATATAAAGATATATATTTTTACATTGTATTTTTTAATCAATTTTCTGAAGTCACAGCAAAACTAAGTAATGGTGACTTGGTGGGCTGATGTTCAAATTAGCAGGAGCTAGTAAAGAATACGATTCCCGATACCATATTAGTGGTTTATAAAAGTGTGTCTTCTCAAGTCCTTCCCTGGGTCCCCTAATTGAACTAATACCAACATGTCCAAAAGGACATGGGAAAGGATTAGAAACCAAATCCCTCTATCATTTGCATCTCTAGATTTAGAACTAAGAATTCTGAGATAAACAAATGAGGTGAATTTGGAAATGCTGCATCAACTGCTTCCTCCTGTGACATGAATAGTGGGAGCTATTGAGGACCTGTCTGCTCATCAAATCCTAGGGAGACATTTTCCTCCAGACACCAAAGAGGAGTAAGGACTCAAGATGACTGAGACCTGCAGTCCCCAAGAAAATGAGTTGTTACCATTTCGCATTATCTTAATTTTCATAATTATTGCCATGGAATGAATCATTGGTATCATTGCAAATGGGTTCATTGTGGCTATAAATGTAGTTGAATGGATTCAGAATAAGGCAGTTTCTACAAGTGGCAGAATCCTATTTTTCTTGAGCATATCCAGAATAGCTCTTCAAAGCTTCATAATGCTAGAAACTATCTCCAGCTTAATATACCCACATGTTTATAATGAAGATGTGGTATATGATATATTCACAGTAAGTTTCATATTCTTAAACTATTATAGCCTCTGGTTTGCTGTTTGGCTCAGTTTCTCCTACTTCATAAAGATTGCTGATTTCTCCTACCCTCTTTCCCTCATATTGAAGTGGAGAATTACTGGATTGATCCCCCGGCTCCTGTGGCTATCAGTGTTTATTTCCTTGGGCTACAGTTTTCTCTTCTCCACTGGCATCTACACTGTGTATTATAACAATTCTTTTCCTATCCCTTCATCCAACTCCACTAAGAAAAAATACATCACTGAGACCGATGTGGTCAACCTGGTTCTTCTCTATAACCTGGGGATCTTTATTCCTCTGATCATGTTTATCCTGGCAGCCACCGTGCTGATCATTTCTCTCAAGAGACACACCCTACACATGGAAAGCAGTGCCTCCAGGGACCCTAGCATGGAGGTTCACATGGAGGCCGTCAAGTTTATCAGCTACTTTCTCATTCTCTACATTTTCAATGCAGTTGCTCTATTTCTCTATATATCCAATATCTTTGAGGTAAACAGATCCTGGCATATTTTGTGCAAAATCATCATGGCTGCTTACCCTGCTGGTTATTCCATTCTACTAATTCAGGACAACCCTGGATTGAGAAGAGCCTGGAAGTGGCTTCAGCCTCAACTTCACCTTTACCTAAAAGAATAAACTCTATGGCCAACACCAGAGTCCCAGCACCTAGCCCAAGTAGCTCTGCCTTTCCCTCACCTAGGCCTGACTCTCTTTCCCATCTCTTTTTTTCCGCAAACTTGATCTGATCCTTTCAGCTGGTGTGGGTTTTTTATATATATAAAAGTTTGATCTTCATGTCTCTTTTGCTTCATGTCTCTTTTGCACAATCTTTTTGATGCTTAACATATTCTTTACCTGAGTCTCTATTTCTACCTCCTTTGCTCTATATAAAGCAGTGATTCTAGACACTGGCTCCAAATTAGAATCTCATGGTGGTTTCTTGATACTAGTCTCCCTAGTTCAGAGAATATTTAAAATTTTCCCCACTAAAAATTTTTATATGAATAAATAATAAAATACTCTAATTTCCTGGCCCCTTTTCAACTCTTCATCCCCATCATGTGGAAAATCCCACATCTAGATGAATTCCACTATTTAATTCCCTAGAGAAGCCACTCATTAACTGCCCAAAATGATTATCTCCTATCTTTTCCTCAAGTCCTGCAACCTCCAACTGCTTTTCTCCCTGCTTCCTTTTCCATGGATGAAGTTTTCCTTAGAATCTTTGATAAAAGTCATTAGGAAAACATTCCTTCATCTTCCCATTAGCAAATTCATAAAACCACCAATTTTCTCCTATATTCCTAATATTTCAATAGCAAAAAGGCCCCTTTATGAAGAAAATAATTAGAAATGCTGTTAACTATTTTTCTCCTTCCTTTACATTTCTCTTTCCTACAAGTTCCTTTTTTGTGTATGTTTTAGTTTTCTTTCTTTAATGACTGAGGCTTTCCTCAAATATCTTGCGATCCTTGAATGTTAGCACTAAGAAGCTGATTTTTAAAATTAATAATTTTTAAAAATCTTTTAGAATATAAAAACTATATTGAAACCTGTAGGTGAGAGGCATCTCAAAAGCAGCACATTCAAAGCTGGATTCTTAGTTTTTTTCCCCTAAACATTCCTCCTTCAGTTTTCTCCAACTTACTAATGTTAAACAGCACTGCAATATTTTCTGTTGATGAAGCTAGAATTTCAGGAACTATCTACGAGTTTGTTTTTTATCCCCATCCCTATTTAATTCATCACTTAATGCTTTATTTCTATTATGTGATGTATATAATTAGGGGATTTTTAAATTTATTAATTTAATAATTATTGGATGAATACCAACTATACGGTAGGCACTAGTCTAGGTGCTAGGTCTATGGTATTAAGCAAAATAAACTGGGCTGTTGTCATCACAGATCTTCTATTTTGTGAGAAAACACAGAAAAATAAAACAGGATGAACAAAATGTGGTGGTGGTTGTGTTATATCAATCTAGCCAGGAAGGGTCTGTGTGAGAAAATCAGATTTAAAGAAAATAATGTTAAAAAGTATAAACCCAAACTAAGAATTTAAAAGATTAATTACCAACCTAAGAAAATCAGAAGGAAACACAATTCATTAAATATTGATTTTATAAACTAAAGATAAAAAACTGGAGAATTAAAAAGGAATGTAAGAATTGGCTCATTGAATAAAACAATAAAGTTAGTAATGTTTGCTTATATAATCGAGAAAGACAAAAGGCATAAAAATCTACAAACTGGAGAAATTACTACCCTTAAGAAACTATTTTGCTCAACTTTATATAAGAGTTTGAAACCCTAGATAAGATAGATGTTCCTAGAAAAATGTAACTTACTAAAATTGACTCAAGACAGGTAGAAAATCAAAACAGAGTCATCACTGTAGTTGAACTAGAAAAAACTGTTAAGAGCCACAATCCAAAAAGTAACAAGATCAAATATTTTTTCACAAGAGAATTCTACAGACTTTTTAAAAAGTAGATAATTTCAAAGCTATACACATTGTTTCACAGCATAAAAATTAAGAGAGGCTTCTAAATTTGTTTCATAAAGTGAATATAGTCCCAATATCAAAACAAAACAGGAGTTCCCTGGTGGTGCAGTGGCTAAGGCTTCGGCGCTGTTAACTCTGAGGCCTAGGTTCAATTCCCAGCCAGGGAACTAGCCACATAACAAAAAAAAAAAGAAAAAACAAAACAAAACAAAACAAAATTTGTCTGCAAGAAAATTACAAACCAACCTCACATGCCAATGTTTATACAAAAATACTAAATACAATTTAACAAAGAAATCCAGAATACGGGTTTATTTCATAAAAGTAAAGATGGCTTAGTATTAGAAAATGTATCAATGTACTTTACAACAACACTAAGGAGAAAAATCACATAATAATTTTAATAAATGTTTTTTTAAAATGACGAAAATTCAACACACATTCCTCATTATTTAAAAAATCTTAATAAAATAAGAATAGATTACTAATTTCTTAATGTGATAAAATATATCTATCTCAATCTAATAGCCAGCATCATTTTAAGGAAGAAATACTATTTCTAATAAATTCAGGAAAAAGACAAAGATATTCACTTTCACCCAATTAATGAATTGTGTCCCTAGATATTATTCAAAGTGATTAAAAAAGAGAAATAAATGTATTCTTAAAAATTTAAAGGGAAAAGTTGGAAGTATTATATGTAAAAGGTATGATGGCATTAAAAAAAAACAAAAGAATTGAAAAATTATTACAAATAATTGTGAAATATAGAAAGAGTGAAAAGAGTGAAAAATAATAAAACTAACAATAAAAGGTAAAAGAAAATAAGCAAGACCTATAAGAAGACTACTTTAAAATGTGTCAGAGTTACAAAACAAAAGGTCTGAACAAGTGGAAAGGCTATCACGTTGTTGAGTGGAGTCAATGTCATTAGATAAAGATATAACATTTCCATAAATAAATCAATATTTAGTGTGAATTTTGAGACACATGCCCAAAAAGTTTCTAAACAAACTGATTATCAACATTATTTGCAAAAATAAAGCAAGAAGAGTCAAAAACATTCTGAAAACTAACAAGGAAAGAGAGAGTATTAACTCCATGAGATAATAAGTACATTATGAAGCTCACATGGTGAAAATGGTGTGATATTGTACAATAAATAGCCAATGAAAGCAAGTAGAGTGTCCTGAAATATGGAAATTTAGTATATAATATAAGTGGTACTGCAAATCAGTAAGGAAATTACAGCTTAATCATTTTTTAGGTAAAGGCAAAAGAGTAAAATGCAAAAAAGACTTTGAAAGTTTCAATCCAGGAAAGAGATGCTACAAATCACTTGAATCTATTCAGGGCCACTCCTGGACTTCAGGCTGAGTCATTACTCATGACCTGGGGTGGAAAGGGCCACTATCCTGAGAGAAAAAAGGGTGAACTACCCTCTCCCCATTTCACAACCAGTCTAAAGGGCAATCTTCTAAAGGTAAACATCAACACCTCTGGGGGCCTCCTTGGTCATAGATTAAATGACCATATGCAATGCCTAATACCTTTTAATGTAACTCAAAGTTCAAGAAAACGCTCTAGGAAGTGATTAAGGACCTAGGGTCTCTCTAGCTTTCCATCCTAACATCCTTATTATGTTGCAGAACAACTTGTTCATGATCACAGGATGGCTAATATACATGGAGGGGAGAATGATCATGGCTCAGGCAACTAGTATCAAATGCTCCATTTGCATAAGACCAAATCAGGGTTTAACATCAAAAGAGCATTTCTTTCATTAGCACTGAGAATTTTTCTTCTATGTCTTAAAAATAATTTCTTCCTCTCCACTTTCCTCTAATCTTGCTCTCTGAAATTCCTTTCAGTAAATGTTAGACCTTCTGAATTAAACATTGTGTCTATTATCTTTTCTGCTATCTTTTTCATCATTGATTTTTGCTCTGCACAGAAATTACCTTCACTTCATCTTCATTTTTACTGAAATCATATATTAACTGAATGTAATTTTAAGTCATATTTTTAATTTCTAAAATCTTATTTATTTTTAACACCATACATTTCTTATTTTATGAATTCAATATCTTCTCTGCTTTCTCTGAGGATATACGTTTGATTTTTTTGCGTGTTCTTTTGTAATCTTTATTTCTCCAGTGGTCATTCATGCTGAATGCTTATCTTGGTCTTTCTCTTTCAGGCTGTGGATTTTGCTCCTATTTCTGATAATCCTTGATTACTAATTCATGAAGGAAAATTAAAGACTGTTTTGCATAAGTAAGTATTATTCCCCAGTAGGACATTCTCCTGAATGGAAAGGCTGGTTGGGAGCTAAGTTTTGGAACTGAGTTAGCCCATTTATCAGGATTGGCTTCTGCTGGCTGGCTTTTCTTTTGTGTGTGTGCATGAGGAATCTGACATTATCCTGAAAATCTAAGATGTTATAATAAGAAAGAATTTAATCTGTGTGCCAACGCCTGCACTAGATGTGTGCAATTTCTCCAGAAAAGAATTATCACTATGGGGGCTGCCAATGGTTCTGTGTACAGTAGTGGGAAAGGGTTGGAAGGGATCACTAAACAGCTATCTGATAAACAGAGCTTCAGCAATGCCTCTGGTTTTGCACCATGCCTCACCCCCACTATCCAAAGCTAGGAACCTGACATTCAGGGCCCTGGAGGAAGTTAACTGCAAGCTGATCAGCCACCACATTCCCCGAGGGCCAGCATGTATGTGTTCTGAGCATCTTCTTCTCCACTTCATGCAAAATATGTTTTCACTGGTGGTTCATATCCAAGAAATGGGATGAAATCACTACTCTGCCTTTGGTCATCCGCACTTCTCTCTCTTCATTGTTATGGGATTGATTGATTGAGTTTTGGTCAATGGAGTCTCAGAAGAAAGGGGAGGCAAATGCATTTTCTTTGTCTAACATTTAAAATGAAAAAACCTTATACATAATAATAATTATTATTATTATTCAAGAATCTCTAAGTCTATTTCAGAATTTTAATCTTGTATTTTCCAAATCTTAATTCAAGGTCATAAAAATTGCCCCCAACTGGTTTTATACAGGAAATTTCTAAGGAAATATTTGAAGTGGAACATTGACTCCATTGATACGGGCTTATCTTGTTTTTGTGTTATGCTAGTGTTTTTCTCACCTGTTAATTAACAGACCTGATAATTCCACCCTGTAACCCCTTGGGAAAATTTATCAGCCCCTCAAATGGATTCAACAGTGGCGGCCCCTTATTTCCTTACTGGTTTCACAGAAAGCTTACTTTGGTGAAAGCTGAATGTTGGACTAAAAAGGAAGGTTTCCATCATAAGTTAAGTGGTCAGTTAAATGGTGTTTTTCTTAAAGAAAAACATCTATACAGAACCTCTCAGCATGTACACTACACCGGTATGTGCATGTCCCTCACCATTATCCCAGGAATTTTTTTTTAAAAGAGCTTAAGAACAAATACAGAAAAGATAAAAGCCAAATGTAAGCCATCCCAATCAGCCCTAACCTGCCTGCCAAGTAGCTAAGGAGACCTGGTGGCCCAGTCCCCAGGAAGCCCTGTGCCTATATCACCATGGAAACATTACTCCAACCATCAAGTACTGAATGGGATTCTGTACAACAAATAGAGCTGAACACAAAGACAGACTGTTACCACCAGGGGAGTGAAGGGTAGCCTAAGGGAGACAAACGTGTCATACTGAAGGTAGGTGTCAAAGTGACAGGAAAGGGGCTGCAGGCAGTGATTCTGCAGATGGAGAAGACATGACTGTTGACTGGGCCTGCCGCTTGGAGACCAGCCCAGACCAACCACCTCCCTTCTGCCTTTAATTAACAGCCAGGCTCAAAGCAGGAGAGAATGTCTTGACTGGGTTGGATGTAATATGAAATGAGTGAGTTTACCCAGAACTATGATTTCACCCACCAGGAGGATTGGGGGACAGGGCTACACCAATATTAAACTAATTACTCTTAAAATGTAGTTGCTTTCTCAAACACTGGATTTGAAAATTTAAATCTTCATTTCTGAAAAAAAAAAATCTTCATTTCTGCTTTATGTAGGAACTCATCTGAGATTTCAAAATATTCTCACAGAGCACATACCTGCACATAAGGCAATTCTAAATCCTGGACTAGAATTTGGAGTAAAATCACCCCAGACAAGGCCCAGAACCAGAGAGAGAGACTGGAGGAGTGGTGAGAATAGATGAGATGGACCCTCAGAAGTCAGTGCTAATATCAGAAATAGGGATGATTTATGGTGAGACTGACTTTGAAAGAGAACTGCAGAATGTTTCAAATCCCAAGGCAGGTCTCTCTCCCTGCATGTCCTCCTTGAGCAAACTCCTCTGTTCTCATGGCTAAATTCCCCCAAAAAGCCAATAGCTTCCAAATCTGTGTCTGTTCCACATCTGGCTCCTGATCCCCAAGTCCTCTCTGTCCCCAGAGTCCCTTCTCCGTATCTCCTTTTCGGTTCTAGAGATTTGCTAAACTAATGACTCTATAACTGTCCTCTGCCTTGCAAGTGAAAGCTCTTCCAGTTTGAAGAACTATTATAAACTGGCATTTATAGCTGAGATTAAAAATAACCTTCACCAGACTGCCTGTGAGATGTGGTTTCCTGAGAGCCTGGAGACCCTGGGAATGCAAATCCAAAAATGATCCACCTGCCCCTCGTACTTACTGGAGAACACTGTCATTTGCTTCTATACTCCAGATCCTGGGTGGCTGCAAAAAAATCAGTGGCTCATCAAACCAGATTCTGGGCACAGACTGAAAGCTCAAGTGGAGGTGGACCTGCAAAGAGGAGTGAAAGGACGAAGCTCCGGAAATTGGGACTAACGAGTCCATTTCAGAAGGGCGGGCAGTGCATTCTTCATTGTTTAACTCTAAACTGACTTTAAACGTTATCGACAGCATTCCTTTAGTTTGATGAGTGTCATTTTCAACTGCGAGCCCTCCATCGCACCCAAAGGTACCTTCCTATGCTTTTATTAACTACATTTTACAAAATGATGTCATCATTGCCAGTGGCCTGGAGCAAAAAATAAAAAAGTGACTTTAGTGAAAATATTTCAATATACTGTGATAGTTATAGCCAACCATGGGCACGAGGTAGCAACAAAGGCCAGTTTTATCTTGCTTAGGAGACAGATTTTCCTGAAGTCACTTCTAGCTACACACCTGAATGCTGTAATTCCCTCCCCATCAACACTTACCTGGCTCCCTAAATACCACATCATATCATATTGTGAAATATCAATTAAAGATTGTTTCCTTTAAGGTTCTCAGCTTCCACATTTAAACCTGGTTTTCTGTAATGGAATATGTGGCCTCTGTGCTGCAGCTTGGACTTCTTGTCTATACTAAACCTTCCCCACTTAGCACCACAAGCTTTGTCTGTGTTGATCTACAGTAAGCTAGGCTAGGCTGCAAGATACATGATCCTAATGACCTTGTTTTTAGGGAACACACTGAAGTATATACGGGTGAAGGGACATCATATGGGCAGCTTCCTCTCTCATGGTTCAGAAAGAAAAGTAGCGTGTATATACACACTTCGAGAAAAAAGAACCAAGCCATGCAGTGAGATGGTAATATTGAGGGAATCTGGGTGAAGGGTATGCAGGAATCCCTTGTGCTCTTCTTGCAACTTTTCTAGAAGTCTGACTTTAAGTCAAAATAAAAGTTAAAAGAAAGAAAAACTGGAGTTCCCTGGTGGTGTAGTGGCTTAAGTCTTTGGTGCTGTCAACACTGTGGCCTGGGTTCGATTCCCAGCCAGGGAACTACCTACCCCCCCAAAAAAGAGGTGTTATTTGTGCAACCATAAGCATGTATGGTTATGATTTTGTAATAAAATCATAACTGAAGTCCAGGTGTTGCTTCTGCCAGACCCTATAGAAAGGCATTCACATTGAGCATTGTGAAATTCCACAGATATTGATCAATACCCACTGTACACCTACATTCTTTACATTTATCTTCCACACCTCTTATTTACACTGACCCAAGTTCTAGCCCTTGAGAACAGACACACTGCACACACAAGGTATTTGTGAAGTGAGAGCAATGGTAATCTCTTCCGGGGATCATAGAAAGTAGGAACCACCACCACCACCCCAACAAAAAGCCAAGTGCAGAGCACAAGGCTAATAGTGTCCAACACACAGGCAGGTGGAGGAAGATGAAGAAAGCAATGTTAAGGCAGAGCAGAAGACGAAGAAAGTGCACGCTATTTGAGTTCCTTTATGTGGAGAGAAAGGCGACTGGGTAGATCTTCAGGGAGAATCCGCATTACGAGGATCTATGAGCTCACTGGTAATTCATCCCATCTTCACGGTGACATTTCTTGCCCTCCCTCACCGAATAAGGACAGTTACAGACCTTCCTCCTTGAAGATCTGGCACCAAGCAGCCTCCCTGCTTTCTCTGTCACAACCCACAGCCTCCGGGTTCCCTTCAGAGAGCCAACCTCCCCTTTGGTCTCTTGTGCCACTTCGTGAAGGAACATCATGTGACAGAGCACACAAGCACACACACCTAAAAGGCACACCTTTCCTTCCTCCCTCCCTCCCTCCTTCACTCCTGCCCTTAATTCCCATTCTCCCTCGTCCTATCTTCCTCCTTCCTTCCACAAATTACTTACTGAGAGCCTACCATGTGGCCAGGCACAATCTCCTTCATTTCAAAAATAAGACTTTAGAAAATGCAATTTGAAGTAAAAAGCACCTGGCCCCAGGTAGACAGCTACAAGTACATGGAAAGAGACAGAATCCAGCTTCATTTGGATATTTCTGCCCTGAGGGAAATGGAAAAAACAAAACAAACAAACAAACAAAAACAACGAGCTATCCAGGTTCTTTTCTCTGCCAGACAATCCTGGGTGACATTTGGGGCATGAAGACAGAATGCACCCACAGATAAGCCTGAACCATGTCCTACTTCCAATATCTGCCTTGCACCTGCACAAATTTCAAAAGTTCATTCCTGTTTAGAACCTAGAGAAAGGTAAACTCTGCCGTAGGCCCAGCACAGCTCCCTGCTGCTCCCATGTTGCTCTCCAGCATGGTTCTTTTCTCTGGACCTGGGCTCCCGGGAGGGTTGGGCCCTCTTCTCCTGCCCTGTATTTCCCCAGGCCCTGTACTGATGAGGAAGACACAAAACATCCATTTGTTTCCTTGTATTATGCCCATTACCTGCTGCACTTTATCTTGGCTCGTCCACTCCATTCAGACCTACCCACGTCTCATTTCCTGCACAAAACAGTCATTTTTGGTGCTCCATAATCTCTCCCCACCTCCTACTTTTCCTCACTCCAACTCGTTGTCTCTCTCTTTGTGCAAGAACTGTTAATAGAATATATTTGTCATCCTTATAACTGTACATGTAATAAAAAACTGTAGGTAGTAATTCTGGTTTCAGCATGATGACTGCCATCACTGTTTCTACCAATCAGAGGAGGCCTTTGCCACCTGCTCCCGGATCCCAGGAGTGAAGGAAGAAGGCTCCCCCAGCCATCGGGGACAAACTCGGGTTTAGATACCTAATTGCTGTCCTCAAGAAGCCCATGAAAGTTTCCCGCTTACAGTCTCAGGGTGTAGGCAGACCAGACAGCCACATGCTGGGAAGCACGCTCACGTCTGGCTCAGGGCTGCACAGACGCACGCTGCCTCTCTGCCTCCAGTGGCCACATGCCCCAGCTCTTCCTGCCAGCGCACATCTCAAATACTGTCCACCGCTCTTGCATGTCCATGGTGATCAGTCCAGGGCTCTCTGCCTTTTCCTCATTCTTCTCTCTCCTTCTTCTGAGGCTTTCCCCCATGAATTTCTAGATGAGAGAAAAACCAGCCAGTGTTCCTGGGAGAACAGGGAAAATGGCGGGCTTCTGAAGGCCCCACCTCTCGGCCTCCTGGGGCGGGCAGGCTCAACACGCAGCCACCTCTCCCCCTCTAGGATTAGGGTCGTTCGAGGTCATGCAGTGAATCCGCAGAATGTTACAATTCTCTTTTCAAAATCATCTTGTACCAGGTTCAATGAGCTGGATTCTACGAGGGACTGTGTGGGGTAGCTTTCTCCCACCATCATTGCCTTCAGTTGTACTGCTGAAGAGCTCCTGCCTCCAGCCATGAGCAACCCTCCAGGTAGAGCCCATGGCTTTCCAGACATGTTGGGAATTAAAACAGTGTCATTTTCAGAAAAACAAACAAACAAAAAAGCCCAGTCCTATCGTGATTATAACCATTACCTGCCATCTAATTTAAAGGGCTTTCCTCTCTCTCCAGCTAGGCCCAGGCCACAGAGATCCTCTCCAGGTCCAGCGATGGGGAAGGGTGGGTGAGATCTGCTTTCCTCACCCTCTGTCCCTCGTGCTCAGCACTTCCAGTCCCCAGAAGTGGGCAGGGAGAGGAAGGAAGAAGAAAGTCTGGGGCATTACTTAACTAGTGCTGGTGTGTCTGGTTCCTCGGTGCCCTCTGGTTGGCATGTACAAAAGTACAGATTATCGTAGGCAGAAGAATGCCCTCCCCAAAGATGTCCTTATCCTGTGAATACGGTACCTTCCATGGCAAAAGGGACCTCACAGATGTGACAAAGTTTAGGACCTTCACATGGGAAGATGATCCTAGATTATCAGGATGGATCCGATGTAGTCACAAGTGTCCTTATAAGAAGCAAAGGAGGAGATGTAATGGTGGAAGTAAAGAGGAACACTGCAGAGAACTCTTAATAGAAATCCAAAGGCAAGTGTAGAAGGGTTACCGAAAATGCAGTCCTTGATGTTCCTATAATGACCCCAAAAGGTGTGTGGCCTTAGGACCTCCCTTCACTTCTTAAGGCCTTACTTCACTCCTCTCCAAATGGTGCACTCCATGTACTGCACCAGCTCTCAGGTCACATGCAGTACTGGTATCCTAGTATCCTCATGTCCTTAGATTCTTTAGAACAGGTCTGTAGTCAACTCAAGTTAGTCTATTTAAGAAATACAGATTTCATTTGCAATATATCTTTCAAAGATAAATATTAAGGGGCCTGTTAATAAAAAGATACTTTACTAAAAGTATGAATGTTCTCATGAAAGCTGTCTGAAATAACTCTGACCATGAGTATAAAGAGTCAGCACTCTCCTCAAAAGTGGGCAAGTAAAACTCTTAGCCAACTTCCTAAAATAGAAAAGGTTTTCCAAAGTTTTCTGTGGGGGTCCTACTCAGAGAGAGCATGCCCGCCCACTGGTGGACGGACTAAGTAATCGCTCTATTTTCCCAAGAAGGACTCACAAGCTCCATCTTGTGGTAAAAACTGTCAGCTAAACTTCAGAGCCATCACACTCATTGCTCACGAAAGACATGCATTGACGAAATCATTAAAACTCCAGGGTCTACAGAATTTGGGGACCTAAGGGTCTATGGGTGAACGTGGCAGAAGTGAGAAAAACAAACCAAGTTCTATGAAACTTCTTGTTTTCAACCATACCACATAATGCATATGTGTATCATATTACTATCTTAAATTCAAAATGAAAAAAAAAAACAAGATAAAAATAGAAATGTTTTACTTTTAACATTTTCTTTCACAATTTGTTAACCTGTTTTGGAGCTAGACATCTACGACTTTTTCTTTGACACTGACATATCGTTGTTAAACCTTGTCCAATTCACCCTTGACACTTTGACTAGGAGTGATATTTAGCTTTACTTAGATTAATAATGGAAAAGAGCTGTTCAAAAACATAGATATTTTCAAAATTTTTGTTCAGATATTTGCAGGAGTCGCTGTACACCCAGTGTCACTGTACTAAATGCTCTGTCCTGTATCACATCGCTGTAGGCAAGAACTGATGAAGCCACACTGACCAGTAGGAGGCGATCTTTAAGGTTGAAATCAATAAGCCACTTTGGGAAGTCAGTTTGCAGTGTTACACAATTCCTATCATGGGGGTTAGGCCACCAGGTACATTTCTAGAAACTAATTCTAGCACAGAAAGGAGGAGCAAATAACTCTTTGTTAGATAACTTTCTCCATAATATTTTATAACTACTTGTGGATGCCTTTGCAGGGAAATAGTCAAAGTGCTGGCCAACCCAAAAGGCCAATTACGTGGTAACAATCTTTGCTGCTTAACATAAGCAAAGATTTTTTTTTATGAGAATTTGTTCACTTCAACAGTTCAACACCTCCCTGTGCTGTGACTACATCCCCAGACCTATGTGCAGTGAGCAGGTGGCTGTGTTGTGTTTAATTCATCAAACAGCACCAAGAACATTCCGTGACCCAAGCCCCAGGAGGAGAGCCAGCTCACAGGTGGTGAGCTCTGTGTCTATGATGTGCTCCATTTTTAACTTTTAGCATAAAGCAGTTCCTGCTGAATAACACAGATGAATAGATGTAAAGTCTGTATCCTTACATAACTTGACACATGGAATTTCAGTTTTATTTCAAGTCCAATATTAGCACCATGTATCCCAGGAACATCATCTGTATTAAATTGTTCAAAAGTTTCCTCTATTACAAAAATTAACTTCGTAATGACTTCCTGGTGTGTGCCTATCATGGGCATGCTGTCTAAAATATATTTTTATATAAAAATTCTCAAACTCACAGTGAATAAATAGAGCTTACATCTAAGTATTACTAAATATGTACCCTCATCAGCTGCAATAGCAAATGTCACAATGTTTAAAACTTTTTTCATGCAGTGTATCTTTTATTTCCTAGCCATGTGTTCAGTACATTGAATGACAGTATCCCTGGTCACACTTACCTTAGCATGTGCTTATATCTTTTCAAGATACAATTTCCACTACATTCAACAGACACTCTTTTACGACTTGCTATCTGTGAAGAAACTGATGTCCTAAGTAGATTTTCTGCTTAAATACAAATCTGTTTATTTTATAAACAACCCAAGAAAACCTTGTTGACATCTGGATTCCCTTGCAGCTCACTAGCTTTTGATCACTCATCTTTTCCATGTCTCTGGCCTTTGTTCTTACAGCGGTTTGTTTTATAATGGCATCTAGGCTGTTTGCTGTCACTACATCCTTTGCCAGACAGCACATGGAAGTGGTCTTTGGTTTACAAAGTGGATCATTGTATGACCTCCAGGTTTGTCTCCTTTTTCCTACTTTTCATAGAGAAGTAAGGAGTATTTTTTTTTCTAATACTATACACTGGAAGTGATTTTCACAAGCCAAAAACCCAGTTTTACCAAATATGCTAATTATTTTCTATAATTCAACCTCTGGATCTGGTCTCCCTCCGCCTGAGAGAAGAGCATGTCCTCTTGCCTCTGGGGCTGCAAGTAGACCATGCTCACCAGCCCTTACTGCCCTTACCTTTTAAAATCCAGAGGAAAAAAACAGAAATGAAAACTAACCAATGATGGTACCAAAACAGTGGAAAGCAATAATTATGTGCAAGAAATTTGAGGAGATACTATTCATTACAGACTTGCCTAAATTGTAACAAAATAAACAAAAAGATGAGCCTGGTGCTTTGGAATACATGTAAGCTCCTGACAGATACTCTTCTCTATTAGTAGGAGTAAGAGAAGGTACTAAAGCACAACCGTCAACAAATCTTGTTTCCTATTTCTGGCTATTATAAATAAAGCTGCAATGAACATTCTTGTACAAATCCTTGCATTGGTATGAACATTCATTTCTCGAAAACAGTGCTTGCTTAATTTTGCAACATGAGGTCTGACCATTAAGTTGGTGAAGTTCATTGTGCACTTACATTGGCAGCACTGTACAAACAACTCGGTAAGGTTCATAACCTTGGTATATCTGTGTCTCACAGCTGTGTTCATGTTGATGTGTGACAGTGTCTTCCTGAATGGCATTCATTATTGTTGTTGTGTGTTTTTGTGTGCCATCGTGAGAATGTAAGAACTTGAATTAGAGCAACAAATAAACATTAAATTTCTTGTTAAACTTGGCAAGAGTAGAAGTGAAATCAGGGACATGTTAGTCCCAGTTTATGGGGATAATGCCATGAAGAAAACAGCTGTGTACAAACGGATTAAATGTTTTTCTAAGGGGAGAGAAAGAGTCGCTGATTAGGAGACATCAGGGTGGCCAGTAACAACCAAAACTGGCAAAAACATTGCAAAAATTCATTGAATTGTGTGTCAAAACTGTCAACTGACTATGAGAAGCATAACAGACCAAGTAAACATCAATAAAAAAATCAGTTAGGAAAATCTTAACCAAAAATTTTGGCTTAAGAAAGGTGTGTACAAAAAGAAGCTCACTGGTGAACAAAAGCAAAGGAGAGTTAAAGTTTGCCAAGACCTTTTGGAGAGGCAAGGTGATGTTTTGGGTCATGTTATCACTGATGATGAAACATTGGTGTACCAATATGACCTTGAAACAACAAGTCAAAGTGCACAATTGGAAGTCAGCCAATTCTCCACAATCAAAAAATTCTGTCAGTCCAAATCAAGAGTCAAAACAATATTGCTAATCATTTTTGATATCAGAGGAATTGTTCATTTTGAATTTGTATTAACTAGACAAATAGTCAACCAAGCTTACTATTTGGAAGTGCTGAAAAGGCTGTGTGAAAAAGTTAGATGAAAACAACTTGAATTTTTCGCCAACTCATGACTCTTGCATTTTTACAATGCACCAACTCACACAGCACTGTCTGTGAGGGAATTTTTAGCCAGTAAACAAATAACTGTATTGGAATACCCTCCCTACTCACATGATCTGGCCCCCAGTGACTTTTTTCATTACCCAACGATAAAGGAAATAATGAAAGGAAGATATTTTTATGACATTCAAGACATTAAGGG
The DNA here is from genome assembly GCA_004026885.1 of Lyroderma lyra. Taxonomy (NCBI): domain Eukaryota; kingdom Metazoa; phylum Chordata; class Mammalia; order Chiroptera; family Megadermatidae; genus Lyroderma; species Lyroderma lyra. Next base: position 37,684 of record PVJL010007899.1, on the reverse strand, counting down.
TAATACAAAGACAGCTCTGATGGCCATTCCAGAAAGAGTTCCAAAATTGCTTTGAAGGGTGGTCTAGGTGTTGGTGTCAGTGCATAGCTTCCCAAGGGGAGTACTTCAAAGGTGACCATAGTGATATTCATCAATGAGGTATGCAGCATTTTTGCTGGGATGAGTTCACCAACTTGTCAGACCTTGTATATTGCTCCATCTGGTGTTATCTTTATACAAATGTGATTTAATAATACAAGACAATTTCATAACAAAAATAAATCTGAGTTCTTTACTTGAAATAAATTAATATGCGGTGGAGAAATCTATTTTTATCATCTCTCTATTTATGTTGGAAAAATTATAATAAGCCAAGCACACTGGCACAAGGCCCCAGGGTCAATAAGGCACAAGCAATTGGTGGATACCGTGACAAATTGAAAAATGCATACATATCTTGTTTTAAATGACCAGTCATTATTCCACTTCAACTAGGCAGACCCAATATTGCCAAAACTTTTCATTTTCAAGATAAGATAAATTTTATGTTTTCTCTTAAATGTAATCTACTAAATTTAAAATGTTGGCCAATAATAAATATATTAAGCACTGGAGAAGTAATGCTGTCCAAAGTTAGACAGTATAAGATAAATCACAACTGCAGCCTAGATTTGGCCCAGGACTCACTGAACTCCAGTTTTGACTGGTTCTCAATCCTGGCCGTGAGCAATACGACCTCTTAGCTTTGTAAAAAATACAGAATAGCTGGGCCCTATCTCAGATTCTGTCTTGCTAGATCAGGAATAAGTCCTGAGTGTTCATAAAAATTTTTTAAGTGCCAGAGTTCATTTTGTTTCACAGCCAGGATAAAGAAACAGGGAATTAAATTTCAAGTTACAGTATTTTGTCACATTCCCCAACTTCAACACCATGTTCAGAACTCTGTGAAGCCTTCCCAGGCTAACTCCATGTGATCCTGAAATCCAATAGTGATGTGGTGATCAGTAAATTGTGATTGGTGATATACTCATGATGAAAATGTGATTATCAAGGCCTTCTTGTCTCTAATTAACCTTTCAAAGTCATCATCATGTTTCTGAACTATTCCAACCTCTGGCTGGCCATCTGACTTAGTATCTTTTATTGTCTTAAAATCACAAACTTTACTCACCCTTCGTTCTCCATGATGAAGAGGAAAATCATGGTGCTGATGCCTTGGTTTCTGAGACTGTCACTGCTCATCTCCTTGTGCTTCAGCTTTCCCTTCTCTAAAGACACCTTCAATGGGTATGTGAATAGTTCTGTTCATATCCCCTCATCCAAGTGCACCAAGAAGCATGTCATTGAGACTGGTGTGGTCAATCTGGCTCTTTTTACCTGGAGACCTGGATTCCTCTGACCATGTTCATCCTGATGGCCACCCTGCTGCTCATCTCTCTCAAGAGACACACCCTACACATGGAAACCAGTGCCACCGGCTTCAGGGACCCCAGCATGGGGACTCACATGTGGGCCATCAGCTACTTTCTCATTCTCTACATTTTCAATGCAGTTACTCTGTTTCTTTCCACGTCCAACATCTTTGATACTAACAGTTCCTGGAACGTTTTGTGCAAAATCATCATGGCTGCCTACTCAGTACTACTGATGTCGGGCAATCCTGGGCTGAGAAGAGCCTGGAAGTGGTTTCAGGACAGAGTTCCTCTTTACCTACAAGAACAGACTCTTTATCTGGAGCTCACAGAGTACTATGAAACCTGATCCAACCAGCTCTGTCTTTTCTTCACCTAGACCTCTCCTCCTCACCCATCTTTTCTTTCCTAATCTAGCTCTGACACTTCTCCTTGGGTAACTGAATCCTCTAGTAATAGTGAAGCTGAATTTTTAACTTTAGGTGCTTAGCAGAAGTAGCTAAGCAACTCTTGGACAGATTTATGAAAGCTCCTTGATCTGGCTCATTCGTATGCTGCCCTGAGTTCCTCTCCGCTTCTTCTTGCCCTGAGCCTTAAGGAGAGGGTGACCAGATACCTCCGTTTGCCTGGGATGATTTCTGCTTGTGCCTGTTGTCATTGAGTACCCTTTAATTCTCAAGGCTATCTTTGTCTGGATGCAAAACTATATGGTCACCCTCCTAACCCCCAGAAAGAGGAGGGCTAGTGACAAACATAGTATGCTGTCCAAGAGGTAGGAGGGAGACCTACAGTGAAAAGGGATTCACAGAAGAAAGGCTGGCCAAAACTATCAAGTGCTGCAGAGGTTTTGAGGAAAATGAAGAGTAAAATAAAAGGCTTGGGATTTGACTAAAAGGAGGCCATGTCTACTATTATTAATAGTAGAGTAGCAAGGTGGCATGCAGATTACTGGAGTATCCAGAGAAGGTGATTAAAACAATGAGGGAGTTTGTAAAGACCAATCATTTCGGGAGGTTGTTTGGAGATAAATATGAAATACAGGGTTGCCCATGAGTAAGTGGATAGTTAATTGCATGCTTTATTTTCCAAATAATAGGGGACAAAGTGACAAGAAAGGAAAGGAAGAATGAAAGAAAAAGAGTGAAGTGTGTATGAAGCAGAAAGAAAACAAAGAGGCCAGAGTAAATGAAGGTCTATTTTGCATCACTCCTGACTCTGTGACAATGCTAGTGGCACCTGTGCCACTGGCTTTACCAGTTCTGAGTCACCTCGAAATAACTACTGGGGTAAGGGAAGGTTACCTGAGAGTGGCCATTTAAGGAGAAGACAGATATTACTCTGCCTCATCACTTTTCAGAATAATACTGTCAGCATCACCTCAAAGGGGCTGTTCACACAGTAAGACACCCATTGCCCCCAGAAATTGTGGAAACAGAAAGGTAAGAATTTGGGATTTTCCAGTATTTGCTATTTTTTAAATAAGAATTACTGAGGAAAACATGAAAATAATACTACTGATCATACCAAACTTAAGTAGCTCGCAAGTGAAAATGTAAGGTCAGTAGCAAAGACTAAATTGTGAGCTCCTGACTCTCAAGCAAATTTTCAGAGAGAGTCCCTTACACCTAAAAATCACACATGCATGCATACATGCATACCACACGCAGTAACTCATGCTCATCCCTTTATAGTTCAGACAGCTTGGGACTTAGTGAACTGGAAAGGAAAGTATTTATGAAAATACACATTCTGATAGTTTTCCTAAGTGATATCTATTTATATAACTGTTTAAGATTGGCATCGTTGGTATAGTAAGACAAATTAGATTTCGAGGTTTCATTGCAATTCCTAAAGAATTGAGAAATAAACATTTTTTTTCAAATAATACATGCCTATTTGTATATGCCCACTGAAGGCATTCTAATGCATCACAGAGAAAAACAGAAAATTGATTTAAAGTCACCATGTCATTAACATGAACTATGCCAAGATAACAAACTGCTTAATCCCTCTCCATGTTTATTATGAAGAAATATTATCTCATTGTTTACAAGAGCCAAAGATGGTAGAGAGCTAACTAGAGCTTCGAGGATGATGGCACCCTTACCGACACAGTATGTTGCCCTACCTTCAACCAGAGGAAGTTATAGCCTTGCCTTACCTTTCCCTTCCTTTTCCTTTCCTTTTCTTTAACTTTTACTTCCTTTCCTTTCTCTTCCTTCCTTTCTTCCTTCCCTCCTTCACCATCCTGTCTGTAAAATCCACCTAAATTTCCAGACAAGACAGAATACAGTCTTTGGATTGGTGACTTTGGACAGAAATGAGAAGTCCTAAAGCAGGCATGTCCAAGCTGTGGCCCAGGACGGCTTTGAATGTGGCCCAACACAAACTCTTAAAACATTATATAACTTTTTTTTTTTTGCGACCCTTTTTTAGCTCATCAGCTATGGTTAGTATTAGTGTATTTTATGTGTGGCCCAAGACAACTTTTCTTCCAGTGTGGCCCAGGGAAGCCAGAAGGTTGGACAGCCCTGTCCTAAAGGATTCACAATGCAAACTTTATGTGACACTCCAGTCCCAAGAGGTTGAAAACTACAGTGTGAAGGATTCCTTTACTCACAAAGCCACTCTGAACATTTGGAGCAGCTAAGGGGTTTTGGCTGCCATAAGAACCAGTACAGGCAGGGTCAAGTCCTCACAAATGACAGTAAGATCCATGGTCAGTGCCCAGCTAAGCACTGGGATTTGAGAGGCACCTGATTGTCCCACAGTCCAACACAATCTTCCCCTTCTTATACCTCAGTATCTGCTAAATTCCACCCTGGTGCCTGCTTTCCTATGAGCCCTTTCTGCAGGATACTCTTGTGTTATTCTGTCAGGCACTCTTTACCTTGGGCTCCTAGGGCAGTAACATAAATGAGGATAAAGAAACTCTAAGTTCAGTCTTGAGTTGGGGAAGGGGAGCAGAAAGCAAGAGCAGAAATTGGAAGTGGTCGTGGCAGGAAGGAAAGGGTGAGACACAAAGATACTCAGCCTCCCATCTGACTCCTGTTTCCTTCTCCCCTCTGGAGAAAAGTGGGATCCTCTAAGGAGAGGTGAGGGGAATGGAAAGTTCTTCCATGCTCAGTAAGTCTGGTCTGTGGAAGAAGGAGAAAGGAAACACTGGCTGGGGAATTATCCTCACAGCGTGAAGCCTGGGGGAGCCCTCTGGACCACTTCTCTAGACCAGGGAGGAACTGCCTACTGCAGGAAAGGTGAAGTTGGAGGGAAATGCTCATTTCTGGTGTCCTCTGGGGGAAGGCAGCACATTACACGGCTAGAAGTTCTGTTGGTGAAGGAGGATGGAAGCATTTTGGAGCCTGGGATGTGGCCCTGAAGGGGCAGGCCTGAGCAGAAAGCAGCAGCATTCAGCACAGAAGTGGAGTGGAAAGCGGAGCAGAAGGACCAGGAAAGGGAAGGTGGGAAGGCGCTGGGTGCTGAAGACACACTTGGCCAAACTCAGCGGGGAGCAGCACTCCACTTAAGCTCCTGCAGGGCCTTTGGGGATGGTCCGTGTAAGCAACAAAACACAGTCTTCCCAGAGCTTTCCACAGAAGCATCTCTAGGTGGGATCCCCCACACTTCAGTGTGCAGTGTTGCAAAAGTACAATGTTTGAGAAGCTACCTTGTCAACCACCCTCCTTGGAGGGAAAGGATATATTTTTAAGTTTCTAGTTTGTCTCTCATTTGGTTTTCCTGATCTGTTTTTGTAAAACATCTTGGAAACATTCTGCCCCCTCTCAGTTGCATCAGGGGAAAATAAGAGAAAAGTGGTTTTGAAGACATTCCAAAGAGAAAAAGAATCAACAGTACTCTGGGTTTGGCTTGGTTTGGGTGTGGCAGCACAGCAGCAAGAAGGAATCCAAGGAAAGAATATTCCAAGATAGAACATGGAAGGGAAACTCTCACCTTGAGCAGCTGAGTCCCCCTCTGGCCCTCTCCCTCCTGCCAGGGAGTCCCTGGGGTCAAGATGACTTAAGTTTTGGCCCTGGCCCTGCTACCTACTTACTGGTGTGTGACACAGGCCTGTTACTGTATCTTTCTGAAACTTGGTTTCTATATCTGTAAAATGGGAAGAACGATAACAATAATGATAATACCTATCTCCTAGGACTATCTATCTCATCCTAAGAAATGAGTGTCTGGCCCAGAGGAAGTTCTCAATAACTGTTAGCTGTTCATATTCTGAAGGTAAGGAGTGTGAGGCTGAGAGGAAGGGCATCTGGAATGAGGATATTCAAAGCAGGCCAGGCCGGAGAAGGCCAGAGCCCAGGCTAGGCAATGCTCACAGAGGGTTAGGCCTGGACCCTAGACTCAGCACCCGGATATGGTCATGGATTTCCTATTGGCTCAGTCATTTGAGTGGGGGGTCTTTGCTCCCTGGCAACATCAAAAGACATCTAGTATTTCAGGGTTTTACCCCCTGGCAATTATTTAAAAGTGCCTATTTTGAACAAAGCAGGCACTGGGTCACAAGTCAACAAACTGTCAGTCAAGGGTCCCATAGTCAATATTTTAAGTTTTGTGGGCTACCTCAGTCCCTGTCACAAGTACTCAACTCTTCAGTTGCAGCACAAAAGCCACCAGAGACAGCGTGTAAATCAATGGGCATGGCTGTGCTCCAATCAAATTTTATTTACCAACACTGAAATGTGAATTTCATGTAATTTTTACATGTTGTAAAATACTCTTTTGATTTTTTTCAGCCATTTAAACATGCAGAAAGCATTCTTACATTGTGGACTCTACAAACAGGCATTTGACCCCCAAGCCAGTTTGGGGACCCTGTACTTGGTACTTTCTCCAGCTCAAGAAGGCTTGTTAACCAATGTCACCCCAATAAGTCTAACAATAAAAAAAGAAGGCACAGAGACCCACCACCAAACCCCAGTTACTTTCACCAGAAACCAGAGACACTTGGCAGCGGGGTGGGAGAGTAGGGAGGGGGAGTCAAATACATGGTGATAGAAGGAGAATTGATTCTGGGTCATGAACACGTAACACAACACATAGATGATGTATTGTAGAATTGTACACCTGGAACCTGTTATTTTTACTAAGCAATGTCACCCCAATAAATCTAACAATAAAAAGTAAAACAAGAAAAAGAAACCAGAGACACTTACCTTACAACTTTTGCCATGTTCTGAATATTGCAACTCTCCAAATATTTTTGCCACTTTCAGTTTCTCTAGCTTTCGTTCACCCCTTTGCAATCTCTAAAACACTATCCTTTCATTTTTTGTAGAACAACAAAGCTTTGAAAGATACCACCCTGGGAGTTCCCTGGTGGTGTAGTGGCTAAGGCTTGGGTGCTGTCAGCGCTGTGGCCTGGGTTCGATTCCCAACCAGGGAACTACCCACATATCAAAAAACAAAACAAAACAAAACAAAACAAAAAAACACCCTGAAGCTATTATATTTAACCAATAACAAGGAGTAAAATCAGAACACAGGTTCCCACAGGGTCCCTGGGAATGTTCTGAAGGCGACATGTCTAGCCCTGAAACGCTCACGCTCCTCCAAACTCTTGCTGTCAGACGTGTGGATCTTCTCAGTGGGGCAAAGTATACTATCTACCTGTTCTTTTCAGGTGGCTGGGTAACTGGCTGGTTTATCAGGTGATGATGGGCAACACCTAGAGTCAACATGGCACATGGGAAAAACCTAGTCAAAGGTCTGATTTGAGGCCCCACTCTGAGTGGTCATTAGAAAGTCACTTAACCCTCTCAGCCTGTTACTCCATCTGGAAATCAGAGATGATTGTAAAATCCACTTCACTGAGTTGTTTTACAAAGATGAGTATGCTTATTCATTCAACCAAGGTGTACTGAACATGTGGGCTATGCACTGAACTAGATGCTGAGAACTCAAAGGTTAATGCAACAAAAATTTCACCCTTTAAGAACTCAGAGGCTGGGAAGGAACAACTCATTAAACTACAATATGGGAAGCACTTCAGTGGAGGTCTATGTACTCTGGGGTCAGGGATGTACCTCAAATGTTCACAATTAAAACTCTTCTCCAAAATAATTTTTTTAATCTTGATCTTCCTGCTTCATCTCCTTCTAGTAGCGAGAGATGGAACTCAGGACAGAATCCTTCCTCTCAGTCTTCCTGGACTAGTTGGAAAGGTTGGGACTGAGAGAAGAGGTGTTGCACTGAGCATCCTTAGAGCATCCTTAGAGATCCCCATCAGAGCCTGAGGATGCAAAAAAAGAAAGGCTCCCATGACATCCAGCCCTCCCTAGGCAAAGCTGCCATTTGCATCTCCTGCCTAGAATATTCAGAGACTGCAAATAAATCCAGGGTCTATTCAAACCAGATGCTGGATAATAAATTATGGCTGGTGGCTCTGAGTGAAGCTGGAACCATGAGTAACAGAACTACAGTCATGATATTTACTCCAGTTCCATTCCTTTATTAGCAGACATAAGTATATACACTTGAACTTCACACATGCACATACATACACACATGCACAGACACCCATGCCACCTGCTTAAAATCCTCCAGTGGTAGGATTATCAAATGCACCATTTGAATTGGGACAGAAAACAACAGTACTGTCCCATTTCAGATGGTACATATGGTCAGCCTATTGACACCTTAAATTTAGCCCAGTGAGACTAGGCTGACCATACGTACCATCTGAAATGGGACAGTACTGTTGTTCTCTGTCCCATTTAAAATGGGACATCTGGTTAGCCTATCCAGGGACTTCCCATTACCCACAGACTTTCAGATGGTCATGCAAAGCCCCCAACACTGCGCCTCAGGCCTACCTTTTGTGACAGAACTTGAAGCTTTATTTTGTTCTCTTTACTGCATATGATCATTTAAAGACCCTGATGGGTTGGTTCTTTTTTTAAATCTTAATTACAGAAAATTTCCAACATACAGAAAGGCAGAGATATAGTATAATGGTCCTCTAAGTATCTCAGCTTCAACAACTATCAGCATCTTGGCAGGACTGTCTATTAAAGGCTTCTGGGGCAGGTTATGATATGATTCAAATATTGCTAGTAGCCACAGATATAATTTGGGTTTTCAATTAGGAAGCTGTAGCAATTTTGTGCATTTCTCCTAAATGCCATGGCCATGCTCAGTCTGTGTTTGAACCCCTTCAAATGATCACAGGGATGTTTGTTCTCTGAACTTAGCTCTTCCAAGTCTACCTTGCCCATTTTTAAGTAGGCCCTGCTGCAATCAGCTTAAGTTCCTGTAAAACAGTTCTGCTTGTTTTTCCTGACTCATCTGTCTCTTCACCATTTTTAAGGTGTACTTTGCAGCATAGACCCTGCGACTGTTTTGTTTTCCTTCTTTTAAAGCAATTGAGCAATTTCACATTATTCTTCAGTAAGTCTTTCTTAATTTTAGAAGTTCTACATTAATCATAAATTACTTGTTTTTGTTCTAATCCAAAAAACTCATGAAGGAAAGTGTTAAGATCTCTGTATTCTATTTTATTTTTCAACATTTAAAGCTTAAGGCTATATATCTCTGAATTCTCAGTCTTTCTCACCCAAGGTGTGATGGCAAGGCAGTTTTCTGGAGTGGGAAAGGAAAGCCTGGTGTGTCGAATTTTGTGTTTACATTGTGTCACCACTCTCACCGTGACAGAATTCAAATTACCAACGTGATGCCACTGGATGGGAAGCTGGGAAAAGCAGCGCACCATCCACACTCTCTAGCTTGTCGAGAGCAGGGCTCCAGCCCATCACTCCCTCTTCCTCTCAGGCAAAACAGCAGAAAAATTGAACGTGCCAATTCCAGGGCCACACGGTCTAGCTTTCAGCACAGTATTAGCTCCGTGACCTCTGTGAGCAAGTTGCTCAACTTCTCTGAGCCTTAATTTTCTCACCTGTAAAACAGAGGTAATAAATATCTCTGTCTAGCGGAGTTATTGCAATAATGTGCAAAATTCTTAGACTGCTGCCTAGCACATTGTTAAGCACTGTTTCCTATTACTACTTAGGAATGAAGATCAAATGGTGTTGTTTGGATTTCTGGACTCTAGATGGCAGCCTCCTCATTCGTGTAGCACAAACCTTTTCTGCAGGGGTATTTGCAACTCGATATTCAACAGATCACTAATTTGATTATATTAATTAACAACATTTTCCCCCTCTTTCATCTCTTGGTTTAAGTTCCATATTCTCCTTTGAAATTCCAAGAAGAACCCAGCTATTGGTCCTTGTGTAGCCACCTCTAAAACTTTATGCAGAAGCTATTCCCAATCAAGAGTTGCTAATCTTATTCAGTAGTTATAAATTTTAAAACTAAACCCACAGTTTTACCTATCAACAAATTTACTAGATATTACTATATATAAAATATTAATTTTTTAGTAAACTCAATAATTTACTCTAAAACTTAAATAGAAGAATAAGCTCTTTGAATAACTGGAATCTACCAGATTATTAAGGAATCCTATTAAAATTATAGTTTGACTAATAAAACAGGAAAATTACCATAAAAATATTGATTGGAACTTAACATCTGATAAAAAGTGAACTGTATATAAGTGGGCAAAGGATAGATTATTAAATGGTACTGAGAGTAGGGTTCACTGTTTAAAGAAAAACTAAGTTGGATCTCTTCCTCTTACTCTATACAAAGGTAAATCCAAATGGATAAAAGATCTAAATGTGCAAGGTAAAATTATAAAATTAATAGGAGAAAACAGAATAATATTGCAACTAAAGGGTGGACAATGGCTTAGGGTCCCAAAAGCTCAAAAACTTACTGGAGTTTCATTCAATGAAAGGCACAGATGACAGTGCGGAAGCCATTTACAACATCTAAAAGCCACATAAAACCACTAGCTAGGGTACAAGAAAAATTAGCTTGCATGGGCATGCACGTACACACACACACACACACACACACACACACACACACACACACAATGTCTCCCTCCCTGTAAAAGCTTATAATACAGTGGGAGATACTGAAAATTCCAACATACTGTGTGATAAGGGCCATGTAAGAGAATTCATGGGTGGCACAAGAACTCAGAAGAGGCACACTTAGCTTATCCTGAAGGTTCACAAGGTGATACTGGAAGATAGGAGTATTGCGGGGGCAACATAGTTTAAGGCTGAAGATTTGGGACCTGAGTTAGGATCACACTGTGCCCCTTACTGGTCTATGATTTTGGGCAAGTTACATTCCCAGAGAAATGACACTGAGAAAATACCCATGCCCTAAGAATATATTACCAGAACTCAAAGATCCCTATAAACCCCTGCCATAACCTCAACTATGATTAAGCATCTCTCAAGGTCTTATAGTTCATATGTCTTTAAGAACAGCAAAAATTGCACATTATTAATCATGTATAAGTTAATCCAAAGGCCTAAAAATTCATCTTCTCTCTGGTTTGTGTAGAGCATGTTGGAGTGCGGGCTGTCTTGTTCTTTCATCATCCTTAGGAAAGTCAGGGTGTAGAGGGTATGATCACCTCAGATCTTGGAAGCAGAAGGGAGTTATGACTGTGCTGGCCTTTAAAATCAGGAGGGAGTAATTACCAGTCAGAGGAAAGGGGTGTTTTGAGCATCACAGGCATGTGCACTATGGGCTACCAGCTGCTGCATGCAAAGGAAATCCACTAGGCACAAATATTGTATCAGCAGCTAAAATGTTATTTTGTCCTAAGGTGGTTCTTGGTCCAAGAAATGGGACTTGGTCACTGGAGAGTTCACAAATCTTAGTGGCAAACACTCCCAAGTCTTGTTCATTTTTTCTCATGGAAGGAACATAAAAATAAAATACTTCAGTGGAATGAAATTTGCTTAGGAATGACTGACCTTGGAAGTAAAGAAGGAAGAGGTCACAGAAATTCCTTCAAGCACAATTCCCACAGACAGAGCTGAATAACATGTTCTCTAGCGGTGTGGAACCAAAATCAAGTAAGAAAAAGTAAACAAGGTTCATTCTTTGAGAACAACTCCCAACCCAGGAAGTAAGCAGCCGCCAAAGTTGAGTGTCAAGTTCACAGAGGCCGGCTCCAAAATGCACAGGTTCAATTCCCATCTCCACCACTTACAAGCTTTACGACTTTATTCAAGTTTCTTACTCTCCATGTCTCATTTTCCCCATCAATAAAATCAGGACCATGGTGATAATATTAATAGTACCTACCTGAACAACCAATTTGGAAAACAGTCTGTCAGTTCCTTAAAAAGTGAAACTTAAATTTACATTAGACCCAAGTATCTATTCCCAGTTATCTACCCCAGAGAAATGAAAACACAGGTCCACACTAAGACATGCATGCAAATATTCGTAGCAGCATTGTTTATAATGGCCAAGAACTGAAAAATAATCCAAACCGTGTATTAGTGGTGAATGGATAAACAAAATGTGTGCATCCATACAATGGACTACTATTCAGGAATTTTAAAAAACCTACTGAGACGTGCTACAACATGCATGAACCTAAGAATATTATGCTAAGTGAAAGAAGTCAGATGCAAAAAATACATATATTATATGATCCTATTTATATGAAATTTCCAGAAAAGGCATATCTACAGAGACAGAAAGTAGATCAGTGGCTTCCTGTTATAGGAGTATGGATGAACTTGATTGCAAACTGGAACAAGGGAATATTTTTGAGGTGATGGAAACAGTCTAAGACTGGATTGGGGTGATTGCTGCACAGCCCTATAAATTTAATAAAAATCAAACACTTAAAATGGGCAAACTTTATGATACATAAATTAAACCTCAATAAAGCTGCTAAAATATAATACATGATTTGTAGGGTTGTTATAAGGATTAATTTGTTTTTATAAAGCACCTAGAACAGCGTCTGACAAGTGGTAAGCTTGTCCTACATTTACTAAATAATAAAAAGAATTTGTGGCTATGTAATTTAACATGTGAATTACAAATAGCTCTCATGCTTTTCTATACCACAGGAAGCATTTCTGAGTACTTAAGCAATGGAACTACCTCTCTTCTATAAAATGCATCTTAAAAATCATACTACGCTTGAGGTCATTCAAGTGAAGATGCTAAAACTTGTCACATGAACTGGACTCCACCTGCCACCTCTCCTGCCTCATCTCCTGCTGTCATCTTCCTAATCCTTCGGCCAACATCAACTTCTCTTAGTTCCTCAAGACTCCAGACAATGCAGCTTTCACACGTGCTGCTGGCTGTGGGTGGAGATCCATCTGCTCTCCCTCTCATTGGTGGAACTCCTACCTAACTCCTATAGACCCTTCAAGTCTTCATTTAGGGTCACTTTCCATGGAGAGCTTTCACTGATTCTTTCTCATTGCCCCAACATCTCCCTCAACACACAAACACACACATACACATGCACGCGCGTACACACACACACACACACACACACACACACACAAGCCATACTGTATATTGAATTTGCCAAACAATTTTTGCCTTTTGGTTCCCACATCAAGGGATAAACTGAGTGTTTGTATCCTCAAGCACTCAGAACAGTACATGTGATGTAAGGGGCACTCAATACATACCAGTGCAGGGGTTCTCAGTCAGGGGAGACTGTGACCCCTCAGGAGACATATAATAGCAATTCCATCACCTCAGAAAGTTCCCTCGTGCCAATTTTAGTCAATCCCTGATCCCACTCCCAACCTCAGGACAAACTACTGACCTGCTGTCTTCTCTGGAAATTTCACATAAATGGAATCATACGACATGGAGTCCTTCACCTGTTTTCTTTCACTTGGCATATTTTATCATCACACTGAGGTTGAAGGGTGCTACAAGCATCTAGTAGGTAGAGGCCAGGGATGCTGCTACACATCCTACAATGCACAGGACAGCCACCTGGAACCAAGAGTTATGCAGTTCAACACATCAGTAGTGATGAGGTTAAGAAGACCTGCACTAGTGAATGAAAGTATGAATTAATGAACAAATGAATCATTTTTTAGACCCCAATTTAAGGATTATTCTCACTGTCCTTTCAAATTCTTAAAAAAAAAAACAAAGAAAAACAAAATCTTCAACACCCCTTTCCTTTCCACAATTTGAAATTTGTTTCTCTAATGATATTATTTTCAAAAAACTCCCGAGGAAGGGAGAAATATCAGAATTATTTCATCTGAAGCACTGATCCTCCTTAAGGCATGACCAGCATCTCGTGGAGTGCTGGCCCAAGACAGTTCTCACCCTAAAGTTCACTTCAACCAAGATCAAGGCCTCTTCCCAGATCAGCCCACAATCAGGGTGTCCAATCTTTCATCTTCCCTGAGCCACATTAGAAGACTTGACCTGGGCCACACATAAAATACACTAATACTAACGATAGCTGATAAGCTGAAAATAAAGTCACACAAAAAAAATCTCATAACGTTGTAAGAATTTGTGTTGGGCTGTTTTTGAAGCCATTCTAGGCCACATTCAGCCCATGGGTTGGACAAGTTTGGCCCCCTTGTCCTATGACTGGCTTATGAGGGCCCAGCCAACTCACCCAACTTGGGGTAACTGCAGGGCCATCCCAGCTTCAGAATTCCTTGTGGAGCTGGCTGAGACCTTTGGTAAGACTGCACCACAGCCCAATGTCTCCCTCCACCCCATGCTGCTTCCTTCCCTGATCTCTCCTCTGGTCCCCTTCTTTCCACAGGTGGCAGTCATAAAATCAATCCTTAGTAAAGCTCCTCCTCTCTAACCCCAGGAGTCAGACTCCTAACTCTGACACCAGGAAATAATGGCTCTGGCTTCTAATAATTATATGGGAACATGAAGATTTTTATTGTGTAAAAACATCTATTAAAAATGGTCTTAGATACTTCATTCCTTTTCACCTTATTAAATAAATAAATAAATAAAAAACATCTAATCTAACCGTGACAAAGTTTCACGGAAACTAATCTCTAGGGATAGAAAGCAGATCACCGGCTGTTAGGGGATGGAGGGCAGGGTAGGGTGAGATGGAGGGATTGCAAGGGACACTAGGAAACTTTGGGGGATGATGGATATGTTCACTGTATTGATGGTGGTGAGTTTCACAGGTGTACACATCTGTCACAACTTAAGTGTACACTGTAAGTATGTGCAGTTTATTGTATGTTGGTTGTACCTCAATAAAGCTATTTAAAAAAAATAAAAGGAAAAAAAGAAATTTTGAAAGCCTTAAAAGGAGTCTGAGAAATTAAGAAAAAAAAATATTTATAATCCCTAAGATAGCTACGAACATTTTTTTCATCTTATTTTGTTTTTGTCCACATGTCCAATATGTTTTGTACCTATTTTACAAGGGTATAGTGACAGCATATAGTACCTGTTCTCAGCTGCAATGTTGTCACACTGCTATGTCCTGATGAACTGTGAGATGTTCCAACTAAATTTGTTATTAATCGCATTTCAAGTACCCGCTTTGCCATGGCTTTCCTCTTTTAATACAATATAGCATACCCAAGATTACAACCACAATGATGTCAGCTCACTTGCTTGCATTTCAGTATGTGTCTTAAATGCAAAAGCTAGCACACAGAACTTCACATAACCCTGGGTAAATCCTTGGGAAAATGTCAGGCCTTTAGAACCAGTGATGTAAATACTAAGTTGTATCTTAGCAAATACTATATCTTAAAACTGTCTCATGTGTTGCTATATGGCCTTCACACTTGACATTTTCCTTAAATCTGAGTAAAATATAGAAATGGTAATAAATCATACAAATAAGTACTAATTCCCTCCCCATTCTGCCAGTAACTCTAACCAGTACCTACGTACTCCTCTCAGCAATATGAAGATAACTGTGTATAGAAGTGTGCATTGTTCTTGTTCCCACTCCATATTATAAACAATGAAGTCCAAACTAAAAATAATAATAATATGATGATGATGATATATAGAAGCAGAATATAGAGACTCAGATCTATGTTTTACCATTCTATGAATCTTAAAATAAACATCCATGAGTCCATATGCTATAAATGATTGAATAAATAAATTAATAGAACAATTCTCCTTTCTGAAGAATTCTAATTAATAACTATGGAAGAAATGAGGGAAACAGAAAATCACCATGAGAACACTACAGCAGTAATTGCTGCAGGCAAGATTCAATGATGATAAAATTGGCAAGTGAAAGTTTAAGGAGGAACAAGACAATGCATAGCCTCAGAGAATCTCCTCACAAAATGTCTTTTTTTTTTTTTTTTTTTTTTGGTATGTGGGTAGCTCCCTGGCCGGGAATCAAACGCAGGCCGCAGCGCTGACAGCGCCAGCGACAAAGCCTTAAGCCACACCACCACCAGGGAACTCCAAAATGTCTTAATTTCAATAGTGATTTTAACATATGTCCACAATTCTTCGATGTTCTTTCCTCTAGGAGGTGGGTTTACTCTACCCAGCCCCATCTCCATCCTGAGTGGGCTACACTTAGTGATTCTCTTCCAAAGAACAGAGTATGGAAAAGGGAAAAGAGTGATTTTTACAGTAGAGAAACTTAACTCTCTTCACTTTAACCCAGTAATCAAGGTTAACATCAATAATGTCACATTGATACCAGGAACCCCCCACCTCCATACAATTTGACATGAAGAGTGCTTTACCTCTGTGGTATAGAGCACTTCCCAAAATCCATAACCCCAGCTTTGTCAAGAGAAAACACCAAACTCAAATAGAGGGAAATTCCACAAAAAACCTCACCAATAATTTTCAAAAATGTCAAGGTCATAAAATACATGAAAACATCAAGAAACTTTCAAATAGGAGGAGACTAAAGAGACATTACAACTAAATGCTGTGTAGTTGGGCTGGATCCTGGAACAGAAGACATTAGTAGAAAAACTGGTGAAATCCAAATGAAGCCTGTAATGTAGTTAATAGTAATGTAGCAATGCTAATTTCTTAGTTTTGATCATTACACCATGACTATGTAAGATGCTCACCTTAGAGAAAGCTGGATGAGCTGCACGCAGAAACTCTGTACTACCTTTACAACTAACTCCTCTATAAGTCTAAAATCACTTCCAAATATAAAGGTTTTTAAAAATAAGTGATGATCTACCTTTACAATAAAATCTTATTATTACTGGACTAAATTAGCTCTTGGATACTTTTAAAATAATATTGCTTGAGAAAAATAAAGTATAACTTCCAAGCTTCAGTGATCATCAAGCAAATAGTTTAATTTGCAATTTGGCAAAGATAGTATCATTCCCCTTCCATTTTAAAATGTTCTACTCCAGGTAAATGTTTTTGTATACTGATGTCCTGGGTTTTTTCTAATACAAATGAGAAGTAGAATATCTACTATGTGTTTTCCAATTCATAAAATTAGTTGAAAATAATTTTAATAAAATTCTATGTAACTTTAAAATTTATGTGTCTTTAGGTAAATGTAATCCCAACGTAAGACAATATGACATTCACAAATACAAACAGGACAGATTATTCCATCTCTCCTTCAGTCACAAAATCCGAAGTGATGGTCAAATATGTTCCAGGTATTGTGCCAAGTTCTGAGAAATACAACAAAATTATATTTTAGACACTTCTCACTTTGCCCAAGTCCCAGGAAGTTCATGCAACTGCCATGAACGTGTACCGGAGTCCTTTCATTCCTCTCAAGTCTGTATGAGGTAGGGGTTATCACTACGTATCCCCATATTAATAAGGAATGAGGAAACAGGTTCAGAGAGGTCCAGTGGCTCGCCAAAGGCGCACAGCTAAGTGCGCGGCGCAGCATGCATCTCAAACCACCCTCTTTTGCCCCGGACTGCACTCGAGCGCACGGCGGCGACCTGGGGGTGCGCGGGTCACCAAGCCTGAGAGCTCCCGAGGTGACGCCCCACCCACGCCCGCTCCCTGCGGCTCAGCCCCGCCCGCCGCGACCTGTCACCAGACTCCGCCAGGACTGCTTTCTGCGAGGCTGCGTGGTGAAGGCAGGGGGCGGGAACTGGGGCGGGGTAGCCGTTCTCCGGGAAAAGGAAACGAGCGCCGCCTCTTTTCTGGACCCGTTTTCGCTTCGCCTTCGCCGCGCTGCAGCATGGGTCCCACGCCGCGGACCCTGGAGCTTTTCTACGATGTGCTGTCCCCCTACTCCTGGCTGGGCTTCGAGGTGACGCGGGGCCTGGGAGAGCGAGGACGGAGGGAAGAGCGAGCGCAGGACCCTAGACCCATGGTCCCGTGCAATCCTGGCGCTGCTTAAGGGGAGTTATGACATACAGATAGAGAGCCACGGCTGAAGGTCACTTTGTGTTTCTAAAGGCTCAAGGTTGAGCTCTTATATCTCAAAGCAGTGGTACCCCAAAGTGGTTCGGAAAAGGGGCAACTCCAAAGAATCAAGAAGAAAGTCATGGCGCCCCCACTTCTTAGCCCTCCGATGTCAGTTTGGAGGGTGTGGGGATGGAATGTAGAACAAGGTGGACACCGTCCACAGAATCAAAGATCTGGGATAGATTTCTAGAAGTGGAGAGAGTTGCCATTTCAAACCAAGTAATCAAGGGTTTGCACTTAGAGCCTCTGGCTAATCGGTTGCTATGAAAAACCCTTCCCTTTCCTTCTGCCATTCTCACACTTCCCATCCTGTGCACTGGCCCTGCGTCTTCACCTGTGCTCCTGCAGATCCTATGCCGGTATAAGAACATCTGGAATGTCCACCTGCAGCTGCGCCCCACCCTCATTGCTGGGATCATGAAAGACAGTGGTATGAAGGCACTTGGGGTGGGACTTGAGGGAGGGCTGATTTCGGAGGCCCAGGGAGGCTGCCCTCAACTGAGTCTTTGTATTGGCACCAGCAGCTAGTAATCTGCCCTGTGCCCAAAACCCAGTAAGGGGCCACCAAGCCTGGGGGACTCAGGTTGTCTCTCACCAGTGGGGCCCTACTTTCCATTTGCAGGAAACAAGCCACCAGGTCTGATTCCCCGCAAAGGCATATACATGACAAATGACCTCAGGCTCCTGAAACAGTATATCCAGGTTCCCATCCAGATTCCCAAGGATTTCCTTTCTGTGATCCTTAAAAAAGGTGAAGAGAATAAGCTACAGTTGGGGGAGCAAGTGGAAGGCAGCTGAGTTGGCAATTGTACGGCCAAGGAGGGGCTGGGCGACTAATTTCAATAAAACAAACACTGGGCAAACTCAGGATCAGAACTGAGTGAACAGGAGGTTTTGGGATCATAGGAGGACAAAGAGCAGGACAAATCAGTTAAGAGAAACTTGGGTGGGGAGCTGAGGGCAATCAAGCTCTGGGGGATGTCAGAAGCAGGAAACAAGTCAAGGGGTCCCCACCTCTGAATGCCTCTGCCCCACAGGAAGTTTGTCAGCCATGCGCTTCCTCACAGCTGTGAACTTGGAGCACCCGGAAATGCTGGAGAAAGTGTCTAGAGAACTATGGATGCGTATCTGGTCTCGGGTGAGGGGGTGGTTCTGGGAACCCACTTGGGAGACCCTGGATGGCTTGGTGACCCTCCCCTGGGCTCATTTCCAGACTCCTGCTCCTGCCCTCCCTTATTGTTCACTGCCCTACTTCCCGCCATCCCACCTCTCACCTGGCCCCCTCCTTCCTGCTGAGGGTTTTCTTCTTCCCAGGATGAAGATATCACAGAGCCCCAGAGCATCCTGACAGTAAGTGTCTTGGTTCTGCCCTGCTGCCACCCGCCAACCCCAGCCCTCCAGGAATCTGAGCACAGATGACATTTGGGGGTGGAGAGGACATAGTTTTCTTACTGAGTGGAAGAGGTCATTGTTATTTGGGGAGAAAGGATATCTGTGTTTGAGAGACCAAATGGCAACGGCTGGAACTAAGAGGATTCTCAAAAGAATATCTCATGGTAGAAAGGGTAAGTGCACATTGTGCAGGAGTACAATTGGAAGAAGTCAGTGGGAGAGTGATCCTAAATGTTATCCCTCCAGAAGTGGGGAATGAAGTATGGGCAAGTCTTGGACCCAAACACTCCAACACAGACCTCACCAGCTTATCCAGAATAAAAAGCAGGAGACTTTAAAAACAGGCTTTAAAAAGAAAAAAAAGAGATAACTGACTCAAACCAGAATTATACAAAGTCTGAGTGAAAACAAATGGAAATAGCTCAAAACATTGAAATACGTGCCGCTATGGATAAGGGTATAAAAAGTACATTTTTTGTTTGCAACTAAATCAGGAAATTTAAAACAGTATTTTCCCCTCAGTTGACAAAAGATAGCTGAAGCATATTCAAATTTAATATAGAAAATGGCAAATCACACACACACATAAACATTAAAGGTACAATGAATGGCCAATGTATCTTCCCATTGTTTTTATTGCTACAAAGTTTATGCATAGCCTTGCCTTTTCACTCAATATTTGACAATCACTTTCCATGCCATTATGAACTCTTTGAAAGTGTAATTCTTAGTTTCTACATAGCATTCCATTCAGTGGACTTATTTTTGTTTGCTTAACATACTACTACTGAGTATTTGGTCTGGGACACACTTCTTTTGTGTAATCAAGTCAAAGACATTGTCACATCTGAATGCACTCCACGGTTCCATGTTTCCCCCTCCAACCTGAGAAAGTCAGGTCTCAGCGGTCCTCAAACTTGGCTATACATTAAAATCACTGGGAACATCTGGGTGCCACCCCCAGAAATTCCAATGTAATTGTTGTAGGGGTTGGCCAGAGAATTGGGATTTTTTTTTTATTGTAGACTTATTGGGACGACACTGGTTAGCAAGAATTCTGTAGGTTTCCAGGTGTACAACAATTGGGATTTTTAAAAGTTACCCCAAGAGACTAGTGTGCAACCAAACCATTGATCTCAAACTATAACAACAAACCTCAAACTGAGTCTTGATCATTCTCTTGAAGCCAGGCAGGTGGCTGCGGCCCTGTCACCTGCTCAGAATTCCCCAGGAAATTCCACAGGAATTAGAGCCCAGCCCTTGATTCAAAAAAGAGCTGATAGTCAGGAATTCTGCAAAGTATGACAGGAAGGCAAGAGCCTGGGGCCTGACTTCAGGGATTCGGGCTCTAACCTTGGCTCTGCTACTAACAGGCTCTTGAACACTTGACCAGTGAGGCACTTCCTTGACCCTCATTCTGGTTGGTTAGTGAAGAGATCAGAGCTGTCTTGAAGATGCTTTTTGTGTTAAATTTGTGCAACTATGACTGCCACCTGCAATTCTACCAATCTCAAGATTTTGGAGGAAGAAAGCGTAGCCCCTATTCCACTCATGGATGCATAAAGGCCTTGCCAGGAAAACCTAGGGGCAGAATATATGAGTAAAAAAGCCAGAGTTTTCTCCTGAGATTCCAAACCCTGCTAATGCAGATGTGGTTGTATTCCCTACCACATCCTCTTAGGCTGCAGGGAAGGCTGGCATGTCTACAGAACAAGCCCAGGGACTTCTGGAAAAAATCTCAACACCACAAGTGAAGAACCAGCTCAAGGAGACCACTGAGGCAGCCTGCAAATATGGGGTGAGCAACTCCTGATAGGTGTCCCCCATTACCGGTGTTAAAGACAGTCTGAGAATCTCTGCTGGGTGCCCACATTCCTGTCCAAAAGCTCCTCCCTACAGGAGTCCTCCCTAGATAGGAGCTGATTCCTCCCTAGATTTGGAGCCTCTTATCAAACACAGCTGACTATTGCTTATATGACCCCAGACAAGTATTGGCTAACAGCCTTCATCCCAGCCTAATAAACACCCATTCCATCACCTTCCTCCCTGCACTGTAACTGCTTTCTCCAGGCCTTTGGGCTGCCCATCACCGTGGCCCACCTGGATGGCCAAACCCATATGCTATTTGGCTCTGACCGGATGGAGTTGCTGGCTCACCTGCTGGGTAAGTTACAGGTTCATGCTGAGCTGCCCTTGACCTAGCCCTACTCCCATTTTATTGGTTGACCAGGACAGATTCAGAGCAAACTGTGTTCTAGGCATTGAGAATTCCACAGCTCAACTCCAAAATACAATCAAGAAAAAAAAATGTTCTAGGCATTTCCGACAAATGAAGCCTCATACAGACATGGAGTGCTTGAGGTTAAATGGGAGGGGCCACCGTCACTGTACTTTGAAGTCAAGGGAGTTCTTGAGAACCCCTTGGGGCTTGTATAGTTAGCATCTGACATATGTGATTTTCTCCATTCAGGAGAGAAGTGGATGGGCCCTGTGCCTCCAGCTGTGGGTGCCAGACTTTAAGGATACCCAGAGGAAGCAAAACCATTGATGTGAATAAAAATAAGCAGACAATCTGCTAACCCTTCCTCTACTGTGGGCCTGGGGAGACAGCTGTGCATGCATCATCTACATTATTGTCAGGGCTGCTCTTCTGTGCCTCACAAGTGCCTTTTCAGAGCTCCAAATTCTGCTCTCCCACACAATAAACCTAATGCCTTTGGCCATATTTCTGGGTCTGAGTCTTCCTTGGTATTTGTGTGTTTTTGTTCCTTCAGTCACATCTTGTGCATGCTAGGAGTGTGAGAATAACAGCTTTTTCTGGACTCTCAGCTCCCCTGTCTACTTCGGGGCAGCTTGTGTGGAAAGAGCAGGAAACAGTCCCTTTTTGTCTTCTGTAGAAACTCCCGAGGTCTCTCTGTCAGGGACAGAAAGCTAAGCCAGATGGATTTTGCAACAGTCCATTTTGGGACTACTGTCTTCTGACCAGTCACGGTTTCCAAGATGGGGCTGGAACCTGAGGCCCAGTGGGAGCGAAGGCTGAGGGGAATCAGAGCATGTTTGAGCTTGTGTCCAGATACTTAAACTGGATCCAGCTACAGTGACCAGCAGAACCAGGGCGAGGCAGTGCAGGGAGACCTGCTGGAGTTGCCACGGCCTAGGGAAGTTGCTCATCCCCTCAGCGCTCCCTCCCCTCATCCACAGTGCAGGTCCTGAGAAAACCCCAGGCCTCTCTCCCTGGCCCACCTAAACCGATGGCTTCCCCACTCCCCCAGCTGTTTATCCAAAGTCCCTGCTCTGTCTGGGCCCACTGGACAATAATCAGAACACCTTGTGTTTTAATGTATTTGGACTTCCTTGACAATACCCTTTATATAGAAGCTGAAACCACACTTGGACACCTGTTGGGTACCCGGTGTGGAGACTTCCATGACTAGGGGCCTTGGGAGCAGATACCATCTTCCCTTTGCCCCTCCCTCTGGTTTCTCATCTCATATCCCATTTTCCCCATTTGCTCCTCATCACATTCTGTCTTCCTCCTCTCTCACCCGTTCCCATTATTCAATCAGATCCCAGGATTTCAAGTCATCCTGACTGGGCTTATCTGTGAAGTAATGCCAGAAGTACATCTCCAATAAGCACTCCCTCCTTCAAAGGAGATTTCAGGAGATGCTTGTGTCAGCATCATTTGTGATATCAAATAACTTAACTATCTAACAGTAAGAGGATGCTTAACTAAATTATGGTATTTCCAGGATATAATGTTTCATAGCCATCAAAAATTGTATGTGTGAAGAATTTTAAAGAACATTGGAAACCATAGGATATAATATTGATTCGGAAAAAAATGAAACTATATAGTATGATCTCAATTATGTCACTATGTTAAAATATATTACAGAAGATGTTAATAGAGTAATCTTAGAATAAAATATGTCAAGGTATTTCTATTTTACTTGCATGCCCTTTTAAATAATCTGATAAACAAATATATATTTAAATTTAAAAAAATGTATAGGTTCATATTTGAGTACAATTATGCATTCTTCCCATTGTTTTCTAAAGGTACCAATTGCTCTACTTAATCCTAAATCTCATCCCAGGCTAATGTGGGATAATCTCTTACCACAGATGCATTTTTCCCAACTCTGCCCAGACTTCTTCAAAGACTAATATCCTATTTTCCTAATCCAATAGCAGAATTTAATCTTCTCTGGAGGAAGCAGACAATTTCTCAACTAATCGTCACACACATGATCTAGATCAGCAGTGTCCAACATGAAATACACTAACAGTAACGATAGCTGATGAACCAAAAAAAAAAAAAAAAAAAAGGTCGCAAAAATAATCTCACATTATGTTTTATTTTATTTTTTTTTTTTAATTCATTTTTATTGTTAGACTTGTTGGGGTGACATCTGTTAGCAAGGATTACATAGGTTTCAGGCATATAATTCTACAGTGTCACATTATGTTTTAAAAATTTGTGTTGGGCCATGTTCAAAGCCATCCTGGGCCACAGGTTGGACATGCTTGATCTAGATTAAAATTTCTGAACTTCCACCAAGTAGTATCCGCAATGAATGGGTTAATTGGGGGGTTTTTCAAAGACACAGAACAAATATTTGTAGACATATAGAGAAATAAGCAATTATGAGGAATTGGCTCATGTGATTTGGAGGCTGAGGGGTCCTGTGATCTGTCACCTGCAAGCTGTAGGCCCAGGAAAGCAGGTGGAGTCCAAAGACCTCAGATCAGGAGCGCTGATGTCTGAGGGCAGGAGAATGTGGATGTCTCAGTTGAAAGAGCAAGCTGGCCCTTCCTCTGCTCTTTTTGTTGTATTGGGACCCTGAAAGGATTGGACGATGGCCGCCCACACTGGTGAGGGCCATCTTCTTTACTTAGTTTACCAATTCAAATGCTAATGTCTTCTTGAAGCACCTTCAAAGACACACCCAGAAATAATGTTTTATCAGCTATCTGGGTACCTCTTTGCCCAGTCAAGTTCATGTGTATAAAATTAACCATCTCAGTGAGAAAAAGAAAAGCCCCCAAATGCAGCTGTATTTTTTTTATTGTTAAATTTATTGGGGTCACATTTGTTAGCAACAATTACATAGGTTCCAGGTGTACAATTCTACAGTACATCAGCTATTGTATTGCATTCTGTGTTCACCACCCAGAGTCAGTTCTCTTTCCATCACCATATGTTTGACTCCCCCTTCCTCTTCTACCCCACCCCCACCCATACCCTCAGGTACCCTCCAGGTAACCACTAAGCTATTGACCTTGTCCATGAGTTTTTGTTTCTTTGTTGCTTTCAGTTTTATATTCCACATTTGAATGAAGTTAAATGATTCTTGATTTTTTCTGTCTGGCTGATTTTGCTTAGCATGATGATCTCAAGTTCCATCCATTTTGTCACAAATGGCGGTATTTTCTTTTCTTATAGCTGAGTAATAGTCCATTGTGTATATGTACCACAGCTTCTTTATCCAGTCATTTGTCGCAGGGCACTTTGGTTGTTTCCATGACTTGGCCACTGTGAACAGCGCTGCGATGAACATTGGGGTGCATAAGTCTTTGCAGACTAAGGTTTTCAAAAATTTGGGGTAGATCCCCAGAATAGGGATTGCCAGATCATGTGGTAACTCCATTCCCAAGGCAGCTGTACTTTTTTTAAAATAAAGGAACACTTTTCTTTAATCCAAAGGAAGTTTCATACCTATTTTTGGTTTCTTCTCTTACCCCTCCTGATCAACAGTTGTTATGTAACATCAAATTTGCAATTATGTCAATACTCTGAATTCAATAGTCAACCATTTTCTTGCATTTGAATTCAAATTCCAAGCTTATCAAAGAATATTTTGCTTCTAAAACATAACCTTCTTAGATAAAATCCTAGAAGTGATTTGTTTTAGAGCCAAAACAACCAAAAAAAGTATTGTATACATGTGGTGAACAAAACAAAAAACACAGAGCAAGGTGTCAAGTGAAGAGTCTCCCCTTTCCCAAACCCATTTCTACTCTTTAGTTTTGTGGCTATCCTCCCATAAATGTTGACATTTTTAACACACAAATGTCACACCTAATGCAAAGAGATGCCATACACCCTCTATCAGTTTTCCCAATGCTAACATCCTGCCAATAACACAACCAGGAAAATGACAATGATACGATCCATCAACTTTATTCAGACCTCACCAGTTTCACATAAACTCGTGTGTGTTTTTATTTAGCTCCATTTAATTGTATCACCTGTACAATCGTGACCACCACCACAGTGAAGATACAGAACATTTCCATACTAAGGATCCCTCATGCCACCCTTTTACAGCTACCTGCCTTCCTCCCCACTTTCCTAACCCCTGGCAAGCACTAATCTGTTCTTCATATAGGTTTGTCTTTCAAGAGTGCTATATAAGTGGAATCAGACTGGCTTGCTTATACTCAGCTTAATTTTCTTGAGGTCCACCCAAGGTGTTGCATGTATCAGTAGCTTGCTCCCTATTTTATTGCTGAGTAGTGTCCCATGCATGTGCCAGTTTAATCTGTTTAAGGACATTTGGGTTGTTTCCAGTTTGAGGCTACTATAAATAAAGCTGCTATGCACATTCTTGAACAAGCTTTGTGTGCACATAAGTTCATTTCTCTGGGGTTACTGCCCAGGAGTACAACTCCTGGGTCATATGGTAAGTGCATGTCTAGTTCATAAGAAACTGCCATACTTTTCCTGAGATGCTGTACCATTTTACCTTCCCACTAGCAATGTGTGAGTGATCCAATTCCTCCACATCTTCACCAGCATGTACCACTATTTTTTATTTTAGCCTTTCTAATATGTGTATAGATATCTTATTGTGGTTTTAATTTGCATTTCCTTAAGGGCTAATGATGAACATTTTTGTGTGTGCTTATTTGCCTATTTGCCCTCTGCATATCCTCTTCAGTGAAATATCTATTCATTTCTTCTTATTTTCTAATTGGATTGTTTTAATACATCTCTCTACTGTTTTTAAAATATTTTAAAAGAATATACAAACTAGGGAGTTCCGTGGTGGTGTAGTGGCTAAGGCTTCGGCGCTGTCAACGCTGCGGCCTGGGTTCAATTCCCAGCCAGGGAACTACCCACATAAGAAAAAAAGAACATACAAACTGTAAGAACATGTTTTTTGAGACAATTGGGAGGAAATAACACAGACTGAATATCAGGTGATATTAAGGGATTAATGTAAGTTTCTTTAAGTGTGTTAATGGCAGGGTGGCTGTGGACACAAAGAGTTTTCATCAGTTGAAATTACATTCTGAAATATTTAGGGTAGAAGTGGCATGATGCCTTTCAAGAGATAGCAGAGGTGGAAGCAATAGACAAAACAAGAGTGGCAAAATGTTGATCATTGTTGAAGCTATGTGATGAGTAAAAAGAGAATTCACTATACTATCCTTCCCTCCTTTAGATGCATTGGAGTATCTCCAGGATAAAAATGTTTTGGAAGGGAATGCAGTGAAAATGTAATTCTGTGATATTACATAATTTTGAATGAGGGCCTTGCATTTTCATTTTTCACTGAACCCCACAAATTATGTACCTATAACTGATCCTGTAAGCACATAATCCATGCTGAGTGAATGTTTATCAAATAAATGGAACAAAGAAAAGAGAAGAAAAAGAGTAAAAGAAGGGGAAAAGCGATGAAGATAGCAAAAAGACAAGGAGATAACAAAGTCAAAAGAGAGAAAAGTTGGATGACGATTTCAGAAAATGATGCTGCTGGGGAGACAGGCAGATTCAGGGAGAGAGGGGTTCAAGTAGAGGGGTTTGGGGGCATTATTCATATTCTCAAAGGAATCACAGCCCTTCATTCTACCACAATTCCCAAGAATAAGCAAAACTGGAAGCAAAAAGAGGTAGTCACAGGGCAAAAGATGATTGGAGACTGGGGGTACAAATTAGACCCCTGCTCCTGGTTTTCCCCAGGCTCTCAATCCCTGCCCTGAGAGTTCCTTCAGTGTCTTTCCAGAGGGTGGGGAAAACTAACACCCTTGACTTGGAGCACACCAATTCACTCTTCCACCAAGTCCATGTGCAAAGCTATGGCTGGCTCTAGCTGATGCCAGACTGGAAAACACAGAAAGGGTGGGAAGGGGGCAGGGGTAGGCAACTGAGAGAGGATCAAGGTATCAGAAGATCAGGAATCATTAAATCTGTAATATTTACTAATTGCCCATAAACGCTACAAGAATTTATTGTCTCTTCCATGCCTAGTAGTGGGATGAATGTAGGAGTGTAAACAAACCCTACTCTTACCCATGATGCATTCCTGACCCCACTCTTCTCAGCACAAACTCTATCCTCTGACCTGCAGGAGCACTTTGTACCCTGTCTTACAGTTAGTTAAGTACACATCTTTCCTCTTCTGGACAGTAAGCTCTTGAACGTGAGATTCCTATGGGATCTATTGCATACATAGTGCTGTCCTACCTAGCAAGTGAACAATAAAGAATGTATTCAATCTGAATTTGATAGCTGGTAGAACTAACACTTAAAACATGGTTTGGCCAACTCCAAAAAATATGATTAAGCACATGCCTCCCCGTTTCATCATAGTTAGGGACATATTCACGTGGGACCCTGTTGCCACTATCTGTAAACACTTGTAATTAACACAATGCATTTTTTGTTACAAGCCACCATGCTCAGTTTCTCAAATTTCAGAATCGGTTTTTGTGGCTGAGTGCTGAACATCTGAGCAAAAGGGGCAGCCTGAACCCCACTGTTCACTCATTTCGTTCCCAAAGAGCTTTGTACAATATTACAACTAGTTGGTGAGGGGGACAATGTGTATTTATCTTCACACACTTGAGGATTTATGATTCTTTGGAAGCATTTCCATCCTGGAAATATCTATGTTCTGACATACTTCATGTTAAATCATTCATTTACATTCCTTATACGTTCAGAGAAACTGAGTAAGGCAACAGAGAAAAACACTCTCAACTGAGTTAAGAGGTCAAGATTCTGAACTTAATTCTAAATAAACAAAATATGTACTTTCTCTGAGCTGGTTTCCTCCTTTGTGACATGAAAAATGATAATTAGACGTATCCCATGTGTTAGTAAGGATCAAGTGAGATCATGGCTGTGGATCAAATTGTTTCTGTGCACATGTATGTATATTATTACCAACAACCTTTCAGAAGAAGTCACCTGCACATTGGGCTTCTGAGAGCCATTCAGTTAAAAATGTTACCTTTTATAATCAGTCTTCATGAGCCCATCAAAGATCAGCATCCTTCTACAGAGTCTGCGATCTTAATTTCCCAATCTTGCCTTATACATCAATTGTAGGGAGCGTGTGAGCTGAAGGCCGAGGCAGGTGAACAAGCAGGCTTTAGCAAGGCGGCTTGCGTGTTTCATTCCAGCAGGCACACGTGTTGCAAGGCTGCTTGGCCTCCGGAATTCACCAAGGACGTGACTGCTGGCTCACTCTCTCAAGGAAGGCAGAAGGACATTCGATGCGTCAGGATTAACTACAAGGGCACAGGCAAACCGCGGACTTCTTGTCCGCCGGTGCTGTAAAGGCCTGGGTGGGGGATATGGCACAGACTTCACTGTTCCTGCACTTTCTGACCTTCCCTGATTGCTTGCCCTGTAAAATAAACATGCGGCTGGCTGTCAGACTGGCCCCCTGTGTCTCCATCTGGGCTCAGAGAACCACCTGGTCCCAACTTTTCTATCACATCTGTGTCTGTGTCTGTGTGTTTTTCTTCATTCCCTGTCACCTCCCCTCAGGTTCCCCGGTTTACCCGCACAGGTTGTGGCAGTCATTAACCTTATTTTATCTTCTGATAATCTCTTTTACTGCCTTTGTTGTCTGAAGAGGAACCTTTTCTTAAGATGCCAAACAATGGGAAAATGCTATCTAACCACTTCTTCAAGGAAGACCAGAATAACAATCTTAGAATATCATAGGGGTTTTGTTAAATTATCATTATTAGAGCTGCCAAGAGCGTTTAGCGTAGTATGACGGAGTAGTTAAGAGTAGGGTTCCGGACTGAGACTTTGGGTTCAAATCTTGACCCCACCCTTGATTAGCTATACATTTTCCTCAAGCTCTGTCCTCACTCATAAAATGAGCATAACAGTAACTATCTCATTACATTATGCATATTTTAAGTTACTTAAGCAGACCCAGATTCAGAAATACAACATCACAGAAATATTAAAACTTAAGAGAAGCACTCAAAGGTAGACGTCTGCTACCTTTGAAGCAGTCCAAATAGGGGAGCCCCTCATTATAGGAGGAACTTCTAGTCCCCTTTTCTTACTTCCTTGGCTCCCCAGCCTGGCCTTTCTCCTAGTCCCAGCCTTAATCACCCTCTAAGTCAGTCTTCCCTGGTCTCTAGCCTTAAACAATAAATTACACCTAGCCTGAATTACAGAATGTCTCCTTTCTACCTCTTCCTTTTGCTTTAAACAATTATTCTGTAACTTGTGATTTATGCACTTTAGCCTCTTTCCAGCTGTTCCCTACTCCTAGGCAGACAACATCACCCAATAGACTGGTTAAACCACAGGAGGCATCACAGGCTCAATCCATCATGTAGCCACCCTATGTCAATGACTTTGAGGCCTGGTCTTGGGCAAATGCTTTGAAAAATAATAATTGAATCTATTTTTCCTCCTCTGGTGGCTACTATGATACAAATAATTCCCTAGCAAGTCTTCTAGCCCACCCTGACTGAAGAAGTCAACACGGTCTCCCAGACGGATCTCGAGACCCCTTTCCCCTTTTAGACCAGACAAAGTGAGAGCTCCGTGGATCCCCAACAGGTAGGGACAGCGGCCACACTCAGCAGGAAGCAGATACAGAAGACGACACCTCCTGTCCCTCAGGTTCCCTTAGAGATTTATGGGGAATCAATCACCAAAGTGTCTTTCAAGAGAAAAGTGAGGCAGGCAAATAGAATAGGGGGTTCTCAGAACCGCTCCCATGGGACCCACCTTGCTGGAATAGTCACTACCCAAATTACAGGAGAAATTAGTTAACATCAAGAAAATTATAGAATACAAAATGTCCATCAGTTAAAGGCAGTTTCTAATGCCTGTGAAGTAAGGGTTACAGTGACCCTCATTTCACTTAAGCCCATTATACCATTATTATAATATCTTACATATGCCCAAAAGTTCATTAATATCATTATAACAGACTAAAGTTTGAGAAGAAACATGCACAGTCCAAAAAAGGTGACATAATTTCTCCTGTCAACCAGAGATGCCAATCAAAAGATCTCATGCCCAGAAAGGCATAACCCCTTATAACTAAAGAAAATATAAACTGCCAAAGCCTCTTATTATGAACTTTTGAGCCACTCTCATGCTCAAGCCTGCTCTTATCTCTTAGCAGTGTACTTTTCCTCTCAATAAACGTTCTCTTTGTTTCACCTCTATACTTTGGTGAAAGTATAGAGGTGAGTATTCAAGATACTGATACCGGAAAGTGGGGTCCTTGTGGGCATGGTGTCCAGGTTCTTGGTACCTCAGCCAAAGAATTGAATGAGACACACACCAAAGTGTAGAGGTGAAACCAAGAAGCAGTTTATTGAAAGGAAAAAAAGGTGAAACCAAGAGTTTATTAAAAGGGAAAGTACACTCCCAACAAGGTAGGAGCGGCCCAAGCAGAAAAATGACTCAAGAGCCCTGATTAATGAGGCTTTAGTAGTTTTGTTCTCTTTAGTTGTAAGGGGTTACGCCTCTCTGGGTGTGGGGCCTTTTGATTGACAAGGGGCCTATTACATCACCTTTTCTAACTGTGCATGTTCTTTCCCAGAGTTCAGCCTATTGGAACGATATTAATGAACTTCCAGGCATATGTATGATATTACAATGATGGTATAATGAGGCTCAGGTGAAATGAAGGTCCTTGTGACTCTTACTGCGCAGGCATTAGGAACTGGCTTAAACTGGTGGGCTCCTTGTGCCCTCTAACTTCCTTGTATTAGTTAAACTCTTTGCCTGGAACTTCCTCCTGTGGCTGTCCAGCCTAGGGCAGGGATTACGATTATGAATGAAAGAGTGGCATCAGGGTGTTGACTACTCCAGCAGGGTGAGTCCCATGGGAGGGGTCCCAAGATCCCCCCTATTCTATCTACCTTCCTCACTTTTCTCTTGAGAGACGTGATCCCCACAAATCTCTATGGGAAGCTAAGAGGCTGGAGGTCTCATCTGAAGTGGGTCATTGTCCCTACCTACTGGGGATCCATGGAGCTCTCACCCTATCTGATCTAAAAGGGGAGGGGGTCTTGAGATCCACCTGAGACACCATGTTGACTTCTTCAGTCAGGATGGGCTGAAAGCTTTGCTGGGGTATCATTTGTATTGCAATAGCCCCTAGATGAGGAGAAATTAATACAGTTAATAGTTTTAAAAGCATTGGCCCAGGAAGCAGGTCCCAAAGTCCCTGTCACTGGGGGGTTACATGATGGAAAATACATGAACTACAAGTTTCAGTGTAATTATCTTATGGCAGGATGTCGGGACATTCTTATGATTCAGGCTATGGATAGTCTTATTTATTGCTTAAGGTTAGAAGCCAGGAAAAGTTGATCAAGAAAAAGGTGAAACTGAAAGCTGAAGAACTAAGCAAAAGGAGTCTATAGTGGGAATGGGATGGGGATCCTTCGTTTGGCCCATTTTGATGCCAAGAACATGGACACTATGCCGAGAAGGGCCTCATTCTCCAGTAACACCTTCACCAGAAGTCTGTCAATTATCTCTGCTTCTCCTTTTTCTCCCGCCTCCCCCTTCCCTTCACCATCATCCCCACAGATGAGGTGAGCACAGCTGGTCATCTGAGGGGGGTGATCCTGTTATAGCAGGCTACCATGGAAGTCAAGCGGCACTCGGAGGGTTGGAGAACCAGGTTATTACGCCGGTGGGCTCAGAGGAGTTAGTCTCCAAAGTCTGAGCCCTGGCTAACAGACTATTTGGATTCTTATAGGATTGGGGTGGAAGCTGGCTGATGCAATAAGCAAGCAGGGTTACGGAAGCTAAATGCATACATTAGGCATCTGGGGGGAAGAAATGGGAAGGAGGGAGTTCACAGAACTTATATTAAACAGCTAACAGAATTTACATTAAAAAGGCTTACAGAAACAGCTTTGTTCATAATTTTTCACTTTAATCCAACCTCTAGCAAGGTGGTTTGTGGAAGCCAGGCAAGTAGAAAATGAAATGGCAAGTAAGTGGTGCATTCAATTTTTGCTAAGGATACTAAGCTGATGAAGAAAAAAGGAAAGTAAAAGCTGGAGGAAGCAATTTGGCCATATACTCTCAGGGCAATAAAAACTTTCACATTGTTTGTCTCAATGACATTTCTTAGAATTCAACAGAAAGTAATCGAAAAAAGAAGAAAAAACTACATGATATAAGATGTCGTGGACAAAAAGGGGTCCTGTGGAAAGTAACCTCAGAGGGTGATCTTATAAGAAATTCCCAATTAAGCACGTGGTGGTGGGTCATCACGCTCCAGGTCCATCACTTCGTTAAGTGAAGTTTTAAACCAGCCCTGTCCATTGTTTTTGTGTATCTAGGTTAACACACCTTCGAGATGTCAGAAGTAATACCCCTCCAAGGCGTAACTCTCAAGAGAGCGCATATCTTGTTAACTATTCTGTAATCTAACCCCCACCTTGCTTTCTCTCACTTCCAAATAATTAATCTTCTTTATGTCCCCTCCTTAATTTCAAATGCATAAAAGAAACCAAAAAACTGTTATTTTCCAGAGCATTTTGAATCTTGTTTCCCAGCAACTATTGTCAGTTTTGGCTCAAATAAATGCTTATAAAAATTCTCTACAGAGTCTTGAGCCATTCTCCTGCTCAAGCCCACTCCTACGTCTTAGGAGTGGACTTTCCCTTTGCCACCCGAGGCCCTTAAGCCACTCTCCTTGCTCAGGCCCCTCCTACCACTTTGGAATGTACTTTCTCTCAATAAACTCTTTGTTTCACCTCTAAAAAAAAAATTCTCTATAGGTTTTGATGTTCTTATGTCAACACTTATTGTGCGCACCAATGACTCTTGCCCAATTTCCTTCTATTACTATATTAACTGTAGATTGAAATTCTGATCCCAGCCACATTTTCCCCATATGAACTGAAAAGTAAGGAAACTAGTGAAACAAAATAAGCAGCTCACCTCCCACTCTCCATTCCCATTATCTATAGAATCACATCTCATTTACACAACCATAGCCTCCCTGTTACATGGCCTTCCATTCCTATCGGTCTGGGACAGACTCTTCATGACATTCCATCACTATACACACATACATACCCCTTCTCTCTCTCTGTCTCTCTCTCTCTGTCTCTCTCTCTCTCTCTCTCTCTCACACACACACACACACACACACACACACACACACACACACATTCATGCTCATGCTCACATGTCTGCAGCAGC
The DNA here is from genome assembly GCA_004026885.1 of Lyroderma lyra. Classification (NCBI taxonomy): domain Eukaryota; kingdom Metazoa; phylum Chordata; class Mammalia; order Chiroptera; family Megadermatidae; genus Lyroderma; species Lyroderma lyra. The sequence goes on along the minus strand of PVJL010007899.1, from coordinate 4,177 downwards.
CCTGGTTATGCCCAATGACTGTCCTTAGGGTTAGATTTGAACCTCCTTATCTTCTACTCCCTTCCGCTTGTCTGCTGGTAAAACTCTGAAGGCAAGGAACCCAACCCTGTCTATCCTTCTCTGGGTCACAAGGACAAATTATGCCTCCAGACACTGTGTACCTCCCAGCATCTGTCTCACCCAGATTTACTGCCTGATCCACAATTGAAAAGAGTGGGTCCTAGTGAGGCCAGGCAAAATGGTAGCCTTCTAATAAAACATTTAGCTATGTTTAGTGAGCACCTACCATGTGTCTGTCAAGACCTGAATTAGTGTTAGTGATTTAGATATGAATGAAACTAATCACTCACCATGAGAAGCTCACAGTGAAACAAAGGTATATAAACAGAAACTTACTATATAAAAAGGTAGAGGCTGGGACAGAGGTAGTTGGTTACACTGCTGAGACAGCCTCCACAGCAGGAATCATCCAGGAGGGGACTTTTGAAGAATCAAGAGTTAACCTGGCCAAGAAGCATACACACAAACTCGTCTTACAGGTCTGCAGAAAACAAGTTCATAGAAAAGAAAAGGTACTATGGCAGCCAAAGCAGAAGACACCATTCCATGCCCAAAGCAGTGCTTACAGTATGCAAAGCACTGTGTGATCTAGAAAAATTAAACAAACCATGATCTCGCTCTTATGTTCCCTAAATATAAGGCAAACTGCTCAGAATGCAACACTGCATTGAGAAGAAAGGATAAAGGAACTGTGAACTTAACTCTGATCCTCAGGACAAAGATCACTGGAGGTGGAAAGGAAAAACAGTCTCATTAAGGTAGGCAGGGGTTGGATGTAGTGAGGAAAACTCAAGGTGGGGCAGTAGGAGGTCAGCCTTAAAGAGAAAAGGGAAGAATGGAAGCGAGGCAGGAACTGAGTGATTGGGGCAGAAGAGAAGGTGGGGCCAGGGGGCTCCGCCTCCTCCCTGCCTCCCACTCCCCCCGCCCACCACAACCTACTTTCTGCGGAGTTTGAGACAGATGAGGGAGGAACTCCTCCTAATCCTGGTGAGCCGGGCGGGAGGGTCACGGGATTGGGGCAGGGGTGTAAGGACGAGGTCTGGCCCATGGGTGGAGTTTGCGAGTCCTTGCCACGCAGAGCTCAGGGAACTCCTGACAGGCTCGTTTTGGAATAGGGCTGTTTCGGTGGTGTTGCTGTGTTGCAACCAAAGAAAACCCTCCCCACCAACGTCCCAGCCCCTGTGGTAACTCCAGGCAGGAAACTAGAAATCTGACTTTACCGTGTTAGGGCCAGTAGAGGGTGGGAGAACCTGGCAGATGTGGGGGTGTAGAGGTCAGGAGATATCTGGGCCTCTGCCCCTTGCCCTGGGCCTTTGTCTTTAAGATTCTCTCTCACATAGCTGTGCCTGCAGCTATGCTGGGTCTATCTATGTATTTTCTCCCTTCAAGTGCAGCATGGGCTGACAGGAGGATATGGGAAGATGGGGTCAGAAAGGTAAGTGGTGCTCCCTCCCGTTACTCACCCCAACAGGGTCATACTGAGGGTCTCTGACTGGGAAGCTGGGTGGTGGAGGTCCAGCGAGATCAGTAATAGAGAAAGGGCAGGGCCTGCCTTACCACCTGGATTCCAGAGATGCCAGTGAACTCCAACGGCCCAGGGCCCCCTCCCAGGACTGGATCCTGGGTGGTGTGGAACCGTAAAACCTGGGAGACCGCGGGGAAGAAGGAAAAAGGAAGGCAGGGCTGTGACACAACTGGCATGGGGACTGGGAGTCAGAACTCTTGGGCTGGATTCCTGGCTGCTCCACATATACTGGGACAACAGTGTGATCCAAGAATTATAGAGCTGGAGAGGAACCTCTTGATCATGTATTTGATTTGAGATTGAAGAACTTGAAACCCAAAAAAAGGGGTCTCACAGGGTTAGTTTGGACTCTGATGCAGCCATGATGCCCATGGCTAGTTTAGACTCAACAGCTGTGCATCTTTTTGCAGGTGCCAGGGGAAGGGCGATGGTGCCATGCCAGCTGTGGGCAAGACTGGAGAAGCCGCTTCTCTACCTGTGCTGCGCCTCTTTCCTCCTGGGACTGGTTTTGCTGGGCATGCGGCCGGACATTGCCCCTCTTGCTTATTTCTTTCTGGCGTTGGGTGGCGTTGCCTGCCTCCTGGCCTGTTTTCTGGGTTGCATGTTCCGATCTATGCATACAGAAAGTCCACAGGCCTCCAACAATGCCCGGTGAGTTAAGGGGCAGGCAGGATCGGAGGAATACACTGTGGACCTCTTCTCCCTGTGTCCTTCTAGTGTCTCAGACATACAGGCTCTGCTTTCCTCTGTCACTGGTATCAGTGAGAGGAGGGTTCAGGGGTTCATGGAGGAGTATTTTGTCAGTAGAAAGTGGAAAACGGGATCCTTTCAGGAAGCCACCAATGACCTTATTTCTCCTCCCTCAGGGACAATGAAGCCTTTGAGGTGCCAACGTATGAAGAAGCTGTGGTGTTGGAACCACAGTACTGCCCACAAGAGTTGAATCAACCACCCCCCTACAGCAGTATTGTAATGCCCCCAGGACTTGTAGAGGGACAGCCTAGCCATCCAGAGGGATCCAGGAGAGCTGGCCTGGAAAGGCGAGTGGGCTCAGAGGGGTCGGTCACCCCAGGAAGCCATGGAAGAGCTCTAATCAGCCTTCGGCTTCGGGGACCACGAGTAGTGTCCACTGCTCCTGATCTGCAGAGCTTGGGGACAGTCCCTAAATTGGAGCCATTCCCCAAATTGGAGCCTCTTACTCCACCCCCCACCTATGATGTCAGCTTTGGTCATCCTGATGATGAGGATGTTTTCTATGAAGACAACTGGACACCCCACTAACAGACTTTCCCAGGATCTATCATCTCTCTGCAGCAGACCCACTCATTTATTTGATATTTCCCAGTGTCTGCATTGTGTCAGGAATAGGACATCACAAATGGGGACTAACCCAGAGGGAAGTCAGGTTCCAGTAAGCCCTTCCCAGTTGAGATGTAGGTGGCAGTTTGAATTTTCAGGCAACATTCAGAAACCTACCCCATATCTGATATTTCCAGAGTTAGACCGAGGGTGAAATGAAGTGGTGATCCAGAAAATCTGGAGAACGAAGAAAAGCAGCAACATCTGAGTGACAAGTATGTTGCTTCTGTTCTGGATGCTCCGCCTCTATTAGATCACTTAGGTTTCTTAGCCTTGTGAGGTATTACCCACATATGAAAAATGAGGATTTTAAGGGCCAGAGAAGTTTGATTACATAGATGGGGGGCATAAAAATGACTTGAACTCTGGCACTTCTGATTCCAAAGCCCACAGTGTTCTCAGTACAGGCTAAAAGAAGCCAGGCCATCCTGACATGTCTCAATCTCTGTCTTGGACAACTGCTAGTGAGAGGTGGAAGACCTTGCATAGACAGAATAGGGGCTCTGTTGTGTCTGCAGACACGATGGGCTGAGTGTGACCAGGAGTGTGCCCAGCCTCCAAGAGGAACAAAGTTAAGCAAAGTGCTAGGGCCCTGGCTCCATGTGGGGAGCAGTTCCTGACCAAGGGGTATAAAGCGTGCCCAATGCAGGGGCCCCATCCCATCCAGAAGCAGTGGAATAAAAGCGTCCCAAAGTTACAGGCTTCCTGGTTTCAGAATGAGTGGATAGGAGGGTCAGCAGGGATAAAACGTGAGCCTCTTGGCAGGGATGGCGCAGTATTTAAGGACACTCTTGAATCATCCAATGTGAAGTGCTGGAACCACTTGCACTGCCTCTAATCGCTTCTGCCGCCACTCCGCACCCCCACCCCTGTCCCTTCCCCAAATCCCAACAAAACATCAGATTGTCTGGAATCATGTGCTGGGGTGTAGGTTTTCGCCACTGGGAGCTGCTCAACCATCGCGGACCCACCCTTCTCAAGGGTGCGCTCCCTACTCAGGGTTTCAGTCATTGTGCCAGTGTCTCTCTAGCGCCTTCTAGTTCTCTCCGCCCACTTCTTACCCTACCCCAACAGTTCAATAAAGTGAAAAGTCCGGCCACACCCGTTTCCATAAAGTTCTTGCAATAGGCCAAGAAGGTGGGGTGGGGGTGCCGGGGAGGGAGCTACGATTTCGGCGGGAACCGATGACCAATCGCATTCCCACGCAGGACAGGGCGGGTGCTAGCTCGGTCC